>PVJO010013523.1:0-51453 GCA_004026905.1 Hystrix cristata
AAAAAAAAAAACTAGATTAATAAGCTTGGCGTGACTCTTTACATCTTAGAGCAAGATTTGGGACTCAACTGTGGAAATCAAAGAGGTTGCTGCAAAGTGTTCACCCCAACCACTTCCTCCAGAGTTGTGCAGTTTTTTGTTCTGCCGGGTTAACCAACCCAGACAATTCGAACTCCAGTGTTGTGGAGGGGAAATTTACTCTTGGTGCTAGAGGATGTTTTGGCTCTTTCCTTTCAACCTAAGTCAGCCCCAAGCTACCTGAAATAACTCTGCCACAGTGCTGGGATCCTTTACAAATGTGCACGCTTCTCCTAAGAGAGGGATACTTGTCCTGGTTGCAAGGTTTTTTAAGTAAAAAACGACTCACCTTGCAGATCTGCAACTTCGCTGGAAAAGCCTGAATAACTGGGAAGGATGAGCAAAAGACTGCTGGTGAGGAAGATAACAGGGGAATACTCTGAATGGAGATGTCAAAAGTAATGAAGATTTGAATAGCTACTTCTCAGGAAGCTATATATAGAATTGCTATAGCACAGAACAGGTAGGAAGATATGTGAGGGGCGTCTAAAGACAAGATCCTAGTCATGGAAAGCTATCAGTGGCATGTCTAGGTATATGGATTTTACTCGCTCAATACAAGGGATGTAAATGAGAGAAATCAAAGATTCCTAGGTTTCTAATGAAGGAGATTGAATAAGCTTTCGCTATAAGAACAGAGCAAAAAACTTATTTTTGGTATTCTGAATTTACTGTCATAAAAAGTATCTTGATAATACCTGAAATACCTGATAATGATCTGAATATACCATCTGATGAGCTGGAAATTCTAAAAACCTGTTTTAATTTCTTAGGGCTGTCATAACAAAGTGTAAGCCACAAACTGAGTGGCTTAAAACAACAGATATATTTTTCTCTCACAGTTTTGGGGGCTAGAAGTTTGAAATTAAAGTATCAGCAAGGCCATACACTCTCTAAGAGTTCTAAGGAAAAAGTCTTTCTTTGCTGCTTCTTAACTTCTAATAGTTCTGGAACTATTGTCTGGCAATGTATGGCCTGTAGACCCATCTGTAAAGACCGTGTCCAAACATTGCCACCTTCTGAGTTTTGAGTAGACATGATTTTATGGAGGTCACTATTAAACCTATCACATCTACTGCTACAAAATATCCCAAATGCTAAAATATAACAAATTTTATATTAATAGGTGAGCATGAATATGCACATATATGCAGGTGTGCACACACAAATATATAAAATCACTAGACAGCCTGGGCTACATAATGAGTTCAAAGCCAACCTAAGTTACATAGTGACACCCTGTCTCAAAAAACAAAACGCAAAAAACAAAAAGCTAAACAAACGAACAACAATTTTTAAAAAGTCCATCGTATAAGTATAATGAATATTTTAAGTAAAAAAAACTATATTTTCCTAAAAATATAGTAAGAAGAACACAAGTGCCTTAAATTTCTGAAAATCTCTTTGAAAGCTGGCTTGTGGATATGTGTGTTTAAGGGTAGGGGCGATCACAAAGAGTACAAGAAAACTTTAGGAGTAACGGCTGTTTACTACCTTGATTGTGGCATTAAGTTTCACAGTACAAACATCAAAATTTATGAAACTATACATTTTAAACACATGCAATTTATAGTACCAATACAATTTGGGGTGCTTTGTTTGTTTTTGTACCATTGAACCCAGGGAATTTAAACTGTAATTCCAGCCCCTTTAGTTTTTTTTTTAAATTTTAGAGATAGGGTCTCACTAAGTTGCCCGCCTGGCCTTGAATTTGCAATCCTCCTGCCTTAGTCTCCTGAGCAGCTGGGATTACAGGCAAACAAATCTTATTTTGCAGGGGGAGGTGTTGCTGGGAATAGAATGCAGGGCCTTGTGCTTGCTAGGCAAGCACTCTACCACTGAGCTAAATCCCTAACCCAAATAAAACTTTTTAGTAGAAAACAAAACCAAAATTAGTAACTACAGCACTGGTGTAGGAATAAACCAGCAGACCACTGCAAGAAAGATAGGAACAGCACTAAGTCCTCTAATGGTCCTTTCTGAGGTTATAGTCCCCCACATATAATATAGGTGCCACTAGGGTTTCAATGTGTCACCTCCAAAATTCAGGTGTTGGCAATGTGATGGTATTAAGACATAAGTTCTTTAAGGAGTGATTAGGCTATGAGAGCTCCTGTTACAAAAGAAGCTTATATTAAATTTTGGTTCACTTGTCCTTCTACCTTCTACCAGGTGGGGGCAGAGCATACCTCCCCATGCAGAGGATGTTGCAATAAGAGACCATCTTGGAAGCAGACAGACGTCTTCATTAGACAAACAAATCTGCCAGCAACTTGGATTTCCCAGTTTCCAGAATTGTGACAAGATGAATTTCTGCTCTTTATAAATTACTCAGTCTATCGTACTTGCTAGAGTAGCACACATACACTAAGTCAGGTACCAAACATACAAATAGATGCTATTTCCTGTGCAATTAAGGTTCTGTTTAGAAAGTCCTCTCCTACTTCTATGTCTTCAAATGTTTTACCTGTTTTGTCTTCTAGAAGGTTTAATGTTTCTGTTTTAATGTTTAGATCTTTGATCCATTTTGATTTTAATTTAGTGTGTGATGGGAGATATGGGTTCAGTTTCATTCTTCAACAACTGGATAGCCACTTTTCCCATCATCATTTGTTGAGTAGGCTGTCTTTCCTCCAACATGTTCTTTTGGACTCCTTGTCAAAGATCATATATTTGACTATGTCTGGGGAAGTTTCTGTGTCCTCGATTCTGTTCCAATGGTCCATGTATCTGTTTTCGTTCTACTATGATGCCATTTTTATTACAATTGCTTTGTAGTATAGCTTGAAATCTGGTATTGCTATGCCACCTGCTTTGGTCTTATTGCCCAGTTTTGATTTTGCTGTTTGGGGTTTCTTCTGGTTCCTTATAAATTTTAGGATTGTTTACTCTTGATCTGTAAAGTATGCTGTTGGGATTCTGATTGGGACTGCATTGAATCTGTGTAACAATTTTGGAAGTATGGCCATTTTAACAATATTGGTTCTGCCTAACCCACAGCAAGGGATATTTTTCCATTTTCTGATGTTCTCTTCAATCTCTTTTTTCAGAGTGCTGTAATTTTCTTTATAGAGGTCTTTCACTTCTTTGGTTAGGTATTCCTAAGTATTCCTAAGTATTTCATTTTTCTTGAAGTGACTATGAATGATATTATTTTTATAATTTCCTTCTCATTCTGTTCATTGTTGGTATATACAAATGCTAATGATTTTCATGTGTTGATCTTGTATCTTGCTACTTTGCTGAAGTTGGTTATTAATTCTAGGAGCTTTTTGGTGGCGTTCTTTGGGTCTTCCACGTAGAGTATCATGTTATCTGCAAATAGTGACAATTTGAGTTTTTCTTTTCCTATATGTATTCCTTTTATTTCTTCTTCTTGCCTAATTGCTCTGGCTAATGTTTACATGAACTATGTTGAATAGCAGGGTTAGGCAGAACCAATATTGTTGAAATGGCCATACTTCCAAAATGAATCAAAGAGTTGGTTCTTGAAAGATTAAAGTAGACAAAACCCTGGCAAACTTATCAAAAAAAGGAAAGAAAAGACCCAAATCCATGCAAATAAGAATGAAAAGGATGAAATCACAACAGGTCCTGCAGAAATCCAGATCATCAAAAACTACTTTGAGAAACTATATAAGGTGGAGAACTCAGGGGCAATGGACAGATTCCTAGATACATATAAATTACCAACGCTGAACCAAGAAGATATAAAAATTCTAAATAACCCAAAATCAGTCAATGAAATTGAAGAAGTAATTTAAAAAACTAGAGACAAAGAAAAGCCTAGTTCCTCACAGATTCACTGCTGAATTCTACAAGGACTTTAGAGAAGATGTAATGCCACTTCAAACTCTTTAATGTAACTGAAAGGGAAGCAACACTCCCAAACTCATTCCTGGAATCAAGCATTAATCTGATACCAAAACCAGAAAAGGATCCAGTGGAAAAAAAAAAGAGAACTACAGGCCAATGCAGAAATCCTCAATAAGATACTAATAAAACGAATGCAGCAAATTATCAAGAAGATTAAACCCCACGACCAAGTAGGATTCATCCCAGGGATGCAGGGATGGTGTAACATATGCAAAACAATTAATGTAATACACCATATAAAGAGAACCAAGAACAAACACCACATGACCATCTCAATAGACACAGAAAAAGCATTTGACAAAATCCAAGACGCATTCATGATAAAATCCCTACAGAAAACTGGAATAGAAGGTCTTTATCTCAATCTGATAAAAGCCATTTATGACAAACCAACAGCTAACATCATACTAAATGGTCAAAACCTGAAAGCTTTCACTCTACAATCAGGAGTGGAGTGAAGACAAGGATGCCCGCTATCACCACTCCAGTTCAATACAGTTCTAAAACATTAGCCAGAGCAATTAGACAAGAGAAAGAAATAAATGGAATATGATTAGGAAAGGAGGAAGTTAAATCATCATTATTTGCTGATGACATGATACTCAACATAGAAGACCTCCAAAACCCCCAAAAGATTCCTAGATCTATTAACCAAATTTGGCAGCATAGCAGGATGCAAAGTCAACACTCAACCATCAGTATCATTTCTGTATAAAAATAACAAAATCATTGAGAAAAATTAGGGAAACCACATCTTTCACAATAACATCACAAAGAATAAAAAAACTTAGGAATCGATCTAACAAAGGAAGCAAAAGACCTTTACATTGAAAACTACAGTACTCTGAAAAAGGATATTTCAAAGAATATTGAAAAATGGAAAGATAGTGTCCCTGTTCTTAGACAGGCAGAACCAATATAGTGAAAATGGCCATACTTCCAAAACTGTTATACAGATTTGATGTGATCCCAAACACAATCCCCTATTTGAAGTTATACTACAAGGCTACTACGATTTAAAAAAAAAAAAAAAAAAAAAAAAAAAAAAAAAAAAAAAAAAAAAAAAAAAAAAAAAAAAAAAAAAAAAAAAAAAAAAAAAAAAAAAAAAAAAAAAAAAAAAAAAAAAAAAAAAAAAAAAAAAAAAAAAAAAAAAAAAAAAAAAAAAAAAAAAAAAAAAACCAGCATGGTACAGACAAAGAAGCAGACCCAAGGATCAATGGAATAGACAAAAGATGCAGAAACAACTCCAAACACACTCAGCTACCTTATCTTTGATAAAGGGGCCAAATACCTTCAGTGGAAGAAAGACAGCCTCTTTAACAAATGGTGCTGGGAAAAATGGCTTTCCACATGCTAAAAATTGAACCTAGGCTCGTATTTCTCACCATGCACTAAACTAAAATAAAAATGGATCAAAGATCTAAATATTAAAACAGAAACACTTAATCTGCTGGAAAAGAGAAGAGGTAAAACTCTACAAGACATGGTGTAGGCAAAGACTTTATGAACAAACCCCGACTGCACAGGAAATGTTACGAAGAATCAACAGCTGGAATCACATCAAATTAAAAAGCTTCTGTACAGCAAAAGAAACCACTGAAAGAGTGAAGAAACGACCCACAGAATGGGAAACAATTTTATCAGCTACTCCTCAAAGGACTAGAATATATTAAGAATTCAAATAAATCAGACTCTCCAAATTTAAAGACCCAATCCAAAACTGGGCATCTGAAATGAAGAGACATTTCTCAGATAAAGAAGTGCAAGCAGCAAATAAATACAAGAAAAAACATTCAACATCACTGGTCATTTGAGAAATGCAAATTCAAACAACACTGAGATGCCATCTCATTCCAGAAGAACAGCAACCATCAAGAAATTAACCAATAACAAAAGCTGGCAAAGCTGTGGAGAAAAAGGAATCCTTCTCCACTGCTGGTGGGAGTATAAACTAACAGAACCATTGTGGAGGTCAGTATGGGAATTCCTCAAAAAACAACAACTAGAGCTTTCATTTCACCCAGCTATTCTCCTTCTAAATATCTTCCTGAAAGAGTTAAAAACAATATACCACAGTGATATACATACCCATGTTTATAGCAGCATAACAGCTAAATCTTGCAGGCACCTCATATGCACTTTAAAAGATGAATGGATAAAGAAAATGTGGTATTTATACACAATGGAGTACTGCTCTGCCATAAAGAAGGTTAAGTTTGAACCATTTGTAGGAAAATAGAGGAACCTCAAAATCACAATGTTAAGTGAAATAAATCATACACATAGGTTTATTGTTGTTCTTGTATGAGAAACCCAAAGGGTAAACATGGAGCGTATCGGAGGACCGATACTGGAAAACAGGAAGAACATGTTCAAATACGAAGGTGAAATAAGGGAGGGGAGAGGGTGAAGGGAAGGAAGGGAAATGGAAAAAAAAGAATGGAAGGATAAAATGAAAACAAAGCTTTCATAAATGGGGAGGGGAAGAAGGGTTGACCGGAGGGGAGGGAGATGGGAAAAATAGAACTGAGACGTGTTATGTACAGGTAAAAATTCCCTATGATGAATGTGATCAGTATGTATGAGAAATACATAGTAATAAAAAGAATAATGTTAAAAACACTTATAATTTACTTCTTTCTAAAGTATACCTTTGACACTTTTCTCTATAGAAATCTATGAGTAAACACTCTTGGTTTGTGTTAGTTCCAAAAAAATGTCTTTCTCCTACTTTTTAACTGAAAAATGACAGCTTATCTGGGTATATATAATTCTGAATTGTCAAAGTTTTTCACTAAATTGTGAAGATTTTACTCTACAATATTCTCACTACTATTATTGTTACTAAAAAGTCTGATGTTGACTTATTAATATTTTGTAGGGTCAGTTTATCTAGGGTTTCATTATGATTTATTTACGTGTAGCTAAGTTTCCTGTTCAAGAATAATTTGCTTCTAAACTGAAGGACATACTCATATCATAGAGTTAGAAAAATTATTGACAATTATCTGTTTTTAAAGTGCCTCCCCCAAGGCCCTTGGATTCACCCCCAACTCCCCACCCCACTAACACACATACACAAATAGGTACAAAATAAAATAAAATTGCTTCCTATTCTATCCTGTCCTGAAACTCTAAAAGAGAAAAGTTGGTTTAGCCGGGCGTAGTGGCGCACGCCTGTAATCCCAGCACTCGGGAGGCTGAGGCAGAAGGATCACCGCAAGTTCAAGGCCAGTCTGGGCTACCTACTGAGTTCAAGGCCAGTCTGAAATGCATATCAAGGCCCTGTCTTAAAAAAAAAAAAAAAAAAAAAGTGGGCTTGTGTTTCCGTAGGGCTTTCTGCAACAATTTCTTTTTACTAAGTCATCTGGGTTTTAGGATTGAGAGGAAGACAGGGCTAATGCTGATTACTATATGACTTTCTATAATGATGGTTCTGTTATCTCTTCCACCTTATTTGTCATTTTGTGCCTTTTACAGAAAATAATTTCCTCTACTTCTAGCATTTCAAACTTGTATCACCCACCTTCCCACACCCTAGGGCTTTAAGCATGCTAGGCAAGTTCTCTACCACTGAGCTATATCCTCAGCACAAAAAAAATATTTTTTTTCTTTTTTTCAAAAGACAAAGTCTCGCTATGTTGCCCAGGCTGACCTCAAACTCCTGATTCTTCCTTCCTCAGTCTCCTAAGTAGCTGGGATTAGAGCCATGTGCCATTACATCTCACTAGGTATAATTCCTTACAATTACATTTTATTATTTTTAAACTCTTGGTACTAGTAATTACTTCTTTATCATTCTGTAAGAGAAATTCTTATTTGACTTTTTAAACTAACTACCTCTTGATATTTCATTGATTCTATTTTACTAATGGGGAGGGGGCTTGTTTGAGCCAGGGCCTTGCTAGGTAGTTCAGGCTGGCCTGGAACTTGCTACATAGCCTACGCTGCCTTCAAACTTGCAATCCTCCTGGTTCAGTGTCCTGAATGTTGGGAATATGGACATTAGCCTATAATCACGCCTGGCTTCTATTTTACTAATTTCGGACTGTATATTTACTATTCTTTCTCTCTTATTTTTTAATGTAATTCTGTTGCTTTTTTCCTAATTTTCCAATTTAAATGCTTAGTTTCTTTGCTTTGGTTTGTTTTCTGATAAATATGCTAAAAACTAGACATTTCTCTCTAAATACTGATTTAGTCAAAATTCACTGATCTTTTTTACTCATGTTCCATGTATTTTGACACATACTATTTTCAGTATCATTCATTTCTGAAATGTTTCTATTTCTTTTTTAAATCATAGATTATTCAGCAGTATATTTCAGATTCTTCACTATTTGGGTTACAATTCTTTATTAATGATTTCTAATTCTACTGCCACACAAGTCAGAGAAGACAGACTATGTGACCCTGATTCTTAGCAATTCTGAAGATTCCTTTGTATACATGGTTGATTTTTATGACTGTCCACTAAGTTCTTGAAAATATTCTTTATTATCTCTATTTGCTAGTGCAAGATTCTACACATATACCTAATACTCTAAATCAACTGATGTTACTGAAATTTTCTAAATTGTTGCTTTTGTCTATTAGATCAAATTCTCAGAAGAGCACGTTCAAATATCCAACTGCAAGTGTTGATGTATCTATTTCTCCACATTGGCATTTTATATTTTTAAAATCAATGTTGCTAAAAGCCTAAATGTACAAAACATTATATTCTCTTGATCTATTATTTCTCTTATCAGCATATAACATTATTCTGTGTACCTTACAACTTCTTTGACTTAAGGGACTTAATAAAAGTCAGAACGGCAAAGGAACATTTTCCTGTTATATCCTTTTTTTTTTAATTCTATTTTTCAGACCAGAAAATGTGGCAAGATATGTGCTTAGCATATACAACACCCTTGGATTCAATTTCTAGCACAACCAAAAGAGTTACAAAGATTTTATTTTATTTTTTATGTTTAATTTTGCTGTTTCTTTTTGCCTGTTTAACTCTTGTTGACAATATAGTTCTGTATCTTTCTTTGTAGCCAAGATTTATATTTTTGTCTATGTTTAACTCATTTGTTACTGTCTTTCCCATTTTTCATATGTATTTCAGCCATCTTTTTTCGTGATCTTTACCTACCATCGACCCTGCCCTTTCTATTCTCCACTGGATAAACTGAGTTTTATTTTAATGGCCTAAAACTTACACATTCCACTTTGACTCTCCCAGTATATTAAGAGTCATGTTTTATACTTAACTTTTCTGACAATATCCTAAGCTTATCATCTACATCTTCCCATGAACAAGACATCACCCTAATACTACTGTGAGCAGTACCAACTCACTATCTAGGATCGGGTCAGTGGTGATGGCAAAAAGCAAGCCTCCCAAATCAGAGAGGCTCTAGCATAATAATTTACACCTCTGTTCTCCCAAAGCTCTTTCTCTAAAGATATGTTATACCTAAGGAATACAAGAGATGCTGAGAGAGGAAGGAACACTCAGAAGCTGGCCAGTCTACATTCACCAGCAGGCTTGATACTACAGTAGTGTTACCCAACAGCATCTGCTCCATGACTCAGTTTCCTGACGGGCAAGGATCTAGGACATCTGAGATAAAAACACAGTCACCAGACAAAATTTCAAACCCTATTCTGTTCATAGTACTCAGTTCTCTTTCATTCCATGCTGCTGTTTCATATAGATATATCTCCAGCTTTTCTGTTTTGTTCGCTATTATGGTTTTTACCAAGAATCCACAAGTAATTGTTGACTGAATGAAAGAATCAACCAATAAATCTTTCTCTTCTTTCATAATCTCATGTCACAAAAAATGCTTATCTCCTCTGAAGCTATGTAAGTCTATGATCCTAAATATGAGACTGTATCCTTTCCTCATCTCTACTAACATGAATTGTTTCCTTTTCTCCCTCATGTTCCTTTGTGGCCGAATCAAACAAGAGTCCGTACAACACACCACAATTAGCCAATCAGAAAAGATGGGATCTAGACTCAAAACTAATACCAACTAGTTATAACATAACAATTACCTACTCTGTAACTCAGATTCCTCACAGGCAGGAACTGCAGCATTATTATCAAGAATGTTTTAGAAGTTTAAATGATCAGTATCCAAATACTAGGTAATAGCAGTAAGGCATATAAACTCAATCTCTCTCTGCTTCAGCATGCCCATCTGTATTTGGTTTTTTTGGTGCTGGGGATCAAACTCAGGGCCTTGTGCTTGCAAGGATGCCCATCTATAAAATGGTACAATTCCTATTTATTAGAAGGGTTTCCCTTCTGACTTCTACCCTCCCATTTCTCCCTTCCCTGGTCTGGCTTCCCCTCCTCCCTTGGCTCTCTCCTCCTTCCCAAGCCTCTCCCCACTCCAGGAACTTCCCACTGCCAAGAAGAGCCTGCTCGCAGAAGCTCACTCCCAGGGAGGCAGGCAGCATGAAGAGACACCATACCCTCCCACGGCAGTCTGCATGAAGTGAATTGCTATAGACTATCCACCATCCTTTCCGAAGTGTCTCTCCTACTACAATTGATAAATACAGTTAATACTTCACCTGGATGGATGAGGCAACACAACTCAGCTAGAGATCAGGAGCCCACAGAGGTTACTCTATTCTACTGAAGAACATGTCTAACAGTAACGCTACTCAAAAGACTGTTGAAATAAGGAATGATGGGGGCGCGGGGGATGAAAGAATCTGTAAACAAAAACAAGTTTATATTTAAGACTTTAAGTAAGGAAGAAGTTGAAAAAGAAGATAAAGGTACCAGTGTGTGTCTAGAGACACAGAGGCAGACAGCCAACCATGATCATACCAGGAAAAGAGCCAAGTTTAATTCCAAGTTGAAGTTGGTACACAGTTTGGCAGTGTGCAAGGAATCCTCTGCTCCATTTGCTGATGGGCCACTAGAAGCCCATCAGGATATAATTCAATTACACATCAGCTGCCTGCTGCCTAGACAAAGAAGAAGAATAGTCAAAAAAAAAAAAAAAAAAAAAAAAAAAAAAAAAAAAAAAAAAAAAAAAAAAAAAAAAAAAAGATGTCCCTGAAAAAAGAGAGCCAAAGACAAAAGCAAAGACAAGGCTTCAAGGAAGACGTTGTCCAGGGAATACGTGGACTCCACTAGAATAGACCTACATGAATTTCTTGTAAATACACTGAAAAAGAACCCAAGGGATAGAATGATGCTGCCAAAATTAGAACAGGAGAATCTGGAATCTATTAATGACAACAATAACCAGCTCAAGAAGTTTCCTCATATGACTTCATATCACTAGGTGCTATTATACCAGGTAGCAGCTATTTGGGGATGGACCATAATGTAACAACCTGGAAAGCTATCATCATCAACAAAACTGGCAAATACAAGAATCCCTAAACAAGAGAGATGATGGCAGTATGGACCAAGATGATAATCAGATTAGAGTTCCACTGCAGAATGAAAGGGGAAGCAAGTCAACAGAAGAGAGAGGCGAGGAATATCAAAGGATCCAAGAGAGAATATTGGCCCAAGAGACTGGCCGAGAGATAGCTAAATGATATCAGGGGAACAGAGAAGGGCTGAGCTGCACCTCAAGCAGCTGCCAGAGAGGCAGACAATGAACTCAAATCCCTGGAGCCCTGGCCTTAGAGCAGTACAGACTCAGATGGCTCTGTCTGGAGCACCCCCTGTCACCAAAACCAGCAGCTTCAGGGGAATCTCTATCCTCACCTGTGGTGACAGCATCAGCAGCAATAAAAGTGGCTATGCAGGAAGAAACTCTAGGCCACGCATGGCACTAGATGTTCCAGAAGTGTGCAACCAGGTCACCTCATCCCAGTCCATCCAATGTCTTCCTTGTTCTGCCCAGCAACAAAAGCAACGACTTCCTGCTCTCACACCCATGCCTAAGCAACAGCCACCCTGTCTCACAGGCAGATGACCTCAGCAACCCATTTGGACAAACGAGCCTTAGCTGCCAAGGTTCTACTGAAGCAGCTGACCCGTCCTCAGCTCTGTTCCAGCTCCCACTTATCTCCAACCACTCACAACAGACTAGCTTCATCATGGTTTCCACAGGACAGCCCTTCCCAATTTCTGACCATTATATCTCTAGCCACGCACCTCCTACTCAGCAAGTCCTGCCATCCCAGGAATACATACATCCCCTTCAACAGATCCAGATTTCTTACTATCCTCCTTACAGTATCCTAAGCCCAACCAGCAATATCAACCTCTCTCTCATGTGGTGGCCTGTAGCCCTCAACATGGTCAGCAGCTGCCTCAGCCATCACAGCAGCCCAGTTTATAGCCCATGATGTCTTCCAGCAGCAGGGTGCTTACCCAGGCATGAATGGGGTCCAGCACAGCAACCAGAGGAACAGCACAGGGGGCCAGAGGCAAGGCCTGGTGGTTCAGTACACTCTACTGTCTTCTTACCAAATCTCAGTGAGCAATGCCTTGCAAATGGGGTCCAGCCACCTATTAGCAACCTATGCTGGTCCCTGTAAGTCAATCTAAGGAAGAAGGCCTCCCAGTGGCAGATGTAACAATGTACCACAGCAGGATCCCACCCACTCAGAAGAAACATATGAGCCCTACCATGGGGTTTCTGCAGCTTGGCTCTGAGCAGTATCAGATGCCTCAGTCTCCCTCTCCCGGAAGTCTACCACAGATGCCACAGCAATACTCAAGAGTGTCACCTTCTGGACCAGGTGTGGTGGTCATGCAGCTGAATGGCCCTAATGGACCCCAGCCTCCCCAAAACCCATCCATGGTCCAGTGGAATCACTGTAAGTATAACAGCATGAACTAGCAGGGTCAGAAGCCCAGAGACCTATACAGTCCTGACAGTAATTCCCAGGCTAACACACAAATTAGCAGCAGCCCTGTTATACTTCCTGCTCAATCTCCTGCACACTGTCTTGTCACCAGCCTCAGCAACCCCTGCACAGGAGTCAGTCTCCTGCCTGTCACACCGTTCTCCCGGTCTTGGGTCCAGGACATGGTGATGGGTGCTACTCCTTCTTGGGCCAGCCATTACAGTACAATATGCCCATCTGCCCTCTCTTGTTTGCTCCATGGCCAGTCAACATCCATGGGACAACAGGAACAGAGTGTATTGAAGCACAGAAACCTTGGCAAGAGACAAGCATTCAAGTCTGCCTCCTGGTGACACCAGAGATTGTCCTGTGGCTGGTGCTAGAGGTGACAGAACTCCCTGAGGGCACCACCCATATTGAGGCAGTCAAACTCTTCACTCTGCTCACCCTGTCCAAAGCCAAAATCCAGGGGCTCAAAGATGCTAAGGGGCTGCCAGGGAAAGGGGTTTGGGGGAGGATACGGCACAACAATGGGACCGCCAAGAAAGGCCACCACTAGGACCTCACTGCCTTATACACCATTACAGCTATGTTCCCCAGTCCCCTCGCTGCCCAAAATGCCTCCCTTCACCTCAACAAATCTGTGCATTGTTTCAAACATTAAGAGCCAAAAGGTGATGACCTGAGGATCCTGGAGTCAGCCTGCTCCCTCCCAATAAACGGAAGAGAGGGAGGGATTGGCACAGTAGGATCAGGGGAGCAGAGTGGAGGGCACTGAAGTGAGACAGAGGTGGGAAGTAAGAAAATGGGCACCAAACTGAGGCCTAAGATATTAAGGACAAAAAAGTGGAGAAAGACTGGACTCTCTCGCTGATACTGGATTCCTTCCACACTCTCTTGCCATGGGTTTCTCCCTTCCTCCCTGTTTGGCCTCCTGCTTCCTTCTCTTCCCCAGCCTCTTCTACTATTTTTTATCTTTTCTTCCCCTGTGAAATTAATTTCTTTTATAATTTTTAGTCAAGTAGAACTGGGAGGGTACCAAGCTCCCCTCTTTCTATTTCCTCACTGTCCTAAGCTCTCTTTCCATTTTTAGTCTTATGAGTGTATTTACATGGACAGAATCAAGAAAAACAAAATTGATTTCCCCATTCTGCCACTTCCCCCACCTTGCCTCTTCAAACCCCAAAAAGTTAAAACTAGAGATTCTCCCCACCCCCAGAACACTTGTATACTGTTTGTATGAGGTTTTGTAACACAGTAACACAGTATTTAATTGCACATACAACTGTTTGCTGAATATATTCACTGTAAATTTTATTTAATTTGGTTTTTGTTTGTTTGTTTGTTTGGGGGTGGCTATGGGAGGGGGTTGGTTTTGTTATTAAATATTACAAAAAACTTACTAAAAAAACAGCTAAGAAAACAAATAAACACATATGCTCTATATGGCATAAGAAAGAACTCATTATTAATGTTATTGCATATATTTTTAAATTATGGAAAGACTAGACAATGTCTGAAAATATCTTCCAGTGCTAAAAATGTATTACTAACTCTAAGTATGCTGAGGAAAGCAGAAGTCTAGATTGGAGAGGTTAGGACTACAAGCAAGTATATGTCAAACCAAAGTATCCTAACATTTCAGCCCTAGTGCCTGGGTATCCTAAAGCTAGAGCAGTTAGTTTCTTTGTGCTGGGTGCTGATCCTGTGACCACCTATGAAAAAAGACCCTGTCACTACAATATGGATGACAATGCCTATCTATAATACACAGAAGTCCACAACACAATTTTCTGGAGAAAGGAAAAACAAAAAACAAAACAGTACTACTTTGAAGCAGTACAGTAAACATTATTTTAGCTTATTAGTAAAATTAGGTCAGCTCTACACAGAGAAATCGTCTAAAGAAAACTCAATGAGAACTCATAACATTGCATGAAGATTTAGGAATAAAAAAGTGGGCACAAATAGAAAAATTACTGAGACTACTGTAACCAATATCCAAAGTCCCAGGATTACTAGTGAGAACAAAGTGACAATCAGATGTAATGTGCTAATAAGTACTTCCAATCCTCAGTCACAAAAGCAAAACAATACTTTCTTGCCTAATCCATGCCATTTCTATGAGGAACAAATAAAACAAGAGATCAAATAAATAAAAGTGCTATAAACTGTAAGATGTTTTGAAATATTTTTAACCCACTGAATTTTAAGTCTCCTTACATATTCATATGAGAAACACATATTTAAACACCTATTTTACCCAAAACAATCTTAGGAATTTGGTACTTTCATTACCCTTATTTTACAGAAAAGGAAACACAAGCTAGAGAAAGTAACTCATCTATGGCCACACAATGATGAATATACAAGATTGGGCTTTAAGTCCAGGTCTGATGTCAAAGCCTATGCCTTAACCACTATGTGACTAAATCCAGTCCACTTCTGAGAAGGTCAACTGATTAAAAGAGATGTTTATAAAAAAGAAACAATTCCATAAATATTGTACACTGTATAACACCAGAGGGCCTCGTTCTAGGTACCCCAAATAGGTCTCTTCTCTTATCATTTTTTGCCTTAAAGATTTTTAAAATTTAAAAAAGCTCCAAGATCCATGTTCTTTTTCATATATACTTAATTTAGCAATTTGGATGTTAGATTAAAGTCTAGGACGGCTGCAGAAGAAGAGCACAAAATCAATCACAAGCAGGGTACAGAAATATATGAGAACATTCAAAGAGCTGGTCTTTCATTGAACTGTAATATGTAAAAGATGCTTTGGAGGGCTGGGGATTTAGCTCAGTGATTAGAGTGCTTGCCTTGCAAGCACAAAGCCCTGAGTTCAATCCCCGGCATCACAAAAAAAAAAAAAAAGATGCTTTGGAAAAGGTGACTTGTCAAACATCAGAGAAATTTTTTACAGTAAATGTTAATAAATGAGCATATCACATTCTTATAATCACCTCAAATTCAAATGGAAGTTAGTTCTCATATTCGTTATTAGGATGAGATGGTTGCATTCAAGCAGCTGTCTTAGTAACTTACTACGGTAATCACTGAGACTCAGCTACTTCCACAATGGGCTAAAAATAAATATAAAAACCATCTAAGAATGATGACAAATAGAGTCTTTATTCTCTGTGGTACAAGAAACCAAACAGGAGACCTATGTGACACCTATCTAATAAGAACATTATTTAGTTAGGTAAAAAGAGAAGGATGGATTTCCAAGGGGGAAAAGTCATTTATTAGACTGTGACAAGCTTTTAAATGTTCACGTTATCATTTACCAACTTCCTGGTTCTCTAGTTCTCACACCTGCCGTCTATGTCCAAAGCTATCACAGAGACAAACTTAGAAGCAAGGCCCACCTCTAAGACACCAGCACCCTCTACTGATCCTTTTGTAGTTCTGCACGTAGAAGCTACTAGAGTGAAAAATTGATATAAAACCATAAATTAATATTTTTGCAGGTAATATTTTACAGATAGCTTTATATTTGTAAATCCTTCAATAACTTCACCCAATAAAACATGAAAGAGCAGATATTCTCAAAAAAAAGTAAGCCAATGAAAGAAAACCAACTACAATCTCTTAAAAATACCTTAATAATCTATACATACGCAAATATACAAAGACCACACCTATGTACTAGGCACTGTACATTCATAACCAGTTTCATTCTAAAAGCCAACTTATGAGTTAAATGTTACTCTCTATTGTCTTCAAGTTATAAATGTAGAACTGAAGTCCACACTTAATAAATATGACTCTAGAGCCAGAACCTTAAACCACTGCTGTATCTTGTGATTTTATAACCAAAATATCTGTGAGATGGAGTTGAGGTAATACCATGACAAAATAAAATATGATTTAAAAAGAAAAAACCAGTACATCATCCAAACTTCTCATTTACATCCATCCCTGAAAATGGACGGACAAAAATATGCCAGGAAATAGTTTTGATCCTTTCCCTATATGCTCACTCATTCCTCTCTACACTTGCAGATTCTGGTAGTACAAGACTATGGCGTTTTTATTCTTTGTTTTTCCTCCCCACACCTTCTTTTCCATCAAATTATGTCCTTATTTATCTACTGTCTGTTAGGTTTATTAGGAAAACAAACCTAATCTACATCATGCCTTATCTTTCTTCTATAAAGCAGAAATGTTTACCTATTCTTACCTAAATTATATATTTCACTGAGACTTTTAAATATCCTTATATTAAAACAGTAAACTTTGTCCTTAATCATTGAAAATACAATAGATGAAAATCTGTCTGGGATTGTATATTCCTACCTGAAATCAGAGCCAAGAGCCTAGTTAATTTTCTAGGATTCCTAAAAACATTAATCTTATTTTCAAATAGAATGTTTGTCTAATGATCTGTAGCTCAAAACTAGATTTACAACATTTACAAATTCTATAGATTTTACAGTTTCTCTTCATAAAGTTATTCATAGCATCAAAACCTAAAGGACACTATGTGTAATCTGCACACAGGGTAACCAAGTTCGTTGTTAACAATCAATGAGAATTAAAGCTTCT
Organism: Hystrix cristata; assembly: GCA_004026905.1. NCBI lineage: Eukaryota > Metazoa > Chordata > Mammalia > Rodentia > Hystricidae > Hystrix > Hystrix cristata. The sequence goes on from PVJO010013523.1 coordinate 17,332, forward strand.
AAATCAATGTCTTATTTATAATTATTCTTTCATTTGAATAGTTAACTTTGATGTATAAATTTTAATTTGTTAGATCTAAGAACTAAAAATAAAATGGTTATATTTTACTATGATAACTGATCACATTTCTAAAAAACAAATCCTAACATTATTCATATTTTCCAACTCTAAACCTAACAAAAACAGCACAGTAGAGATTTATGAAAAGGTGCCAATGCATCACTCCACACAAATCACAGGATTCTTTTACCTCAGTCTGTAGGATGGCAGCCCTCTGTTCCTTAGCAGTCAAGGACTCCTTCAGTACTTCAATGTGTTGCTTGCTGTCTGAGAACTGGTTTGTGAGTGTTTCTAGCTTTGTCTGAAGGGCCAGTAGCTCTGTGTCCTTTCTGGACAGCTCCTGTTTCACTTGACCAATCTAGAAAAGAAAACATTGTAAGGAAAAAAAGAAACCACCACCTCTTACCTGGGCTCATCACATATCTAAGTCACAAGATATAAAACTTAGTGCAACAATAATTTTATGACCGAATAGTCAGGGGCTGGAGATGCAGTTCGGTCCTGCCTTCCTAGCATGTACAAGACTTTGGATTCATTCCCCACCATGGCAAATAACTAAATAATTATAATAGGACATACTTCTCTTTTGGCATCACCTAATCTTTGACATGCCTCCTCCAAAAAAACTAAGTTTATTCAACACACAGGGCTATTTCCAGTTTTCATACTGTCTTTAAATAGTCTTTGAAACCACTTAGAAAGGAAATGAAGAGAAAGAATATTCCAATTCAATTAGGTTACTATGCAGTAACAGTAAATACCTGAACATCACCAAACTGTAAATATTTTTCATTCTCCTAAGTCAGTCATTTCCAAAACATGATATATCAAATGAAGGAATACTATAGATACCAAACAGAAGAAAAAAAGAAATCCTACAGCACTACTTAAAGTAAATTCAAAAGCCAGTTCTGTGCTTCTTTTTCACATTGTTTTACTTTTGTTCTCAAACAAAAGTTTCATAAAATTCTAGTTTTAAACAGCTACTTTCAGTGCTGTAGGGCATTACCAGTCTTGTGATTTTCTAAATACCCTACAATTTTAATGAGTTATGTGTACAGAGCTTTAAAAGAAGATTCAATCTGTACTAGTCCATCATCTATCATATGTCATATTACCTAAATAGATAAAAGTATGCGACCTAAATAAAGAGAATGCATAAAATCTCATTCTGTAAGAACCTTCATTACCCTTAAAGGGTAATCCACAAATCAATCGATGCCATTCATTCTTCCATAAATATGTCTCCTAACATAAAGTTTTTCCTCAAACATCTTTACACTCCTATTATTTCTAAGAATTTAAAAAATAGTCTTTGATTCAAGTCAAATAAAGAGAAATGAGATCTGCTTTTAAATTATGTATACCTTCTAGCAAAGCGCTAAAAGACAATTCAAGTTATAAATCTGACAGTAAGTTGAGGAATTTTAGTATCACCAATGAAACAAAAAGTCCTTTATTTTTAAAAACTTGAACAATATCTACAGTATTTCCCATGAGATATTAAATTTTACTTTAGACTTTTAGAAGAACAACTAAAAATAAACTTCCAACTCAATCTTCTGTTTCAAGAAAAGACAAAACATTTTCTCACATACATAAAATTTCTGTTTACATAGTTATTCTTCCAATAACGATCTCTGAATGTTTATTGTATGTAAAGTACTTGAGGATATTTATGATATTCTCTTACAAACAAGTAATGCACACTAGTATTAATCCCTAACACACAGATTGCACTAAAAATGCATTTGTTATATGAATAAATATTCAGGAGAAATGTTCAAAGTGTTACAACTTCTTTAGTAAAGAACTATGGCTTAAAGATCATTTAAATTTCCATCTGCTTCCAATCATGGAATCAAAAATAAATATAAACTCTGAATATTTCCTCAATATCTGTATTATTGAACAAGTTTCACACATAGCTATATTAATTTTAAAGACTGAAAAAAAGGAGAAAATATTTTAAGTAACAGTAAAATTTAGAGGCACAGATTTTCCTCAAAGATTGAGAGGGGGAGAAAATATTATAAATGGGAAGCAAATATAATAGACAGGTCAGGAGGACAAGGCTTTGTAGTCAGTTACAGTTAGGCTGAGCTAACTATGTTCTCTGAGCAATTACCTTACCTCTCTAAGTTTCTGTCCCCAACTGCTAACATGGAGAAATTATACCAATGCCACTGTACTGTTTAGAGAGTCAATAAAGTAATGTATAAAATTACATTACCCTGTTGTTTGACATAACACAGAAATAAGTAACAGTAGCTATGAAAATAAGAAATTACAGATCAACATTTCTAGATGCTACATAGTTATACCATAAGACACATGAGACCCTATTAAACAAAATGTTTCACTTTTTCATCTCTACTATAAAATGTTCCCAAATAACAAACATATCAAATTAGCATAAGTTTTAGTTTTTAATTCTACATTCGAGTTTTAGCCAAAAATTAGTTTTAGCAGCAGTTTTTCCTGACACTTTAACGAATGTGTACACAGACAAATGTAGGGTAGATATTAAAGAGCTTATCACCATCCTTTCTGGAATCACACTTTCTGCTTGTGTAAAATCAAACACCACCTCTTACTAGCTGTGTTTTCCTAGGCACCATTCTGTTACCCTGGTTTCCTTGTGTATAAACTGGGACTGATAATCTCAGCAGGTTACAAAATGCTTATAACACCAGGAATGATCAAAAACTCTGTGAATGTTTGAATTTTAAAAACTTATTGCCCTAAAGGACACGATGTCATGAATGATGGGATAAGTGTGTTCGGGGGGGGTAAGTATTTTGAGGAGGACTAATGACACTGTGTCTTTTACTGCAATAAATTTTTAAAACTCCAAACATTCATCAAATATTTGATCCCATCTAATTAACCAACCTTTTATGGCAATTTCTATCAAATAAAAAAAATTACAGTGTACTTTCATCCACCTTATTCACTGGATCTGGTACCATGCAAATTCTAGCTCTTCTGCAAAGTCAAAATGACCGTGAAAGGTTAATGTTTTGAACTGAATGAGGACATTGAGACAGCCAGAACCACACAATTAAAAGATATTCATAAAAAACGACTTCCACAACTGCTTCAGAAAGTGGCAAGAATGACTGGGTGTGTTTAAAGTGAGAGGTAGTATTCTGAATGGCAATGTGCCTTTTACTAAAAAAAAATGTTTAAAATTAAACATTCACTGTGTTTTTGACCACATCTTATAAGTGTAGAAGTGTTATCTTATTATGTTTTATATGTTTTGAAATTTTAAATTCATTACAGAGAAGGCTGAACCAGATTTAGGTAATTGAAATAAGTCTCATACTAATTCTAATTCACTACATAACTCTAAATAAGCCAATCACTTTCCATATAACTGTCCTACAGAAAATAACATTTTTGTTGCAAAATCACCAATTAGAACTTAAAAGATAATGTCTACAAAAGAAGCTCAAGAACTGAAAAATATGAAATTCAAATAAACTCTAGGTGATGGGCCCAAAACATCTGCACTTTCCTGGAAAAGATAACCAACATTCATATAAATCAACAAATAGCTCTTTCTATTAATAATGGGTTCAGGAAAAACAAGCTTTGAAATATCATCCACAGAGTGGCAAAAGCAACAATAAAGAGCCAAGTGTAGGGCTTCCAGAACACATGAGGGCTCAGTGCACACAAAGTTGACATGTGGGACAAACTGGTGAACAGGAGGAGTTGGTTAAAGAGCAGAACAGGGTGGTTAGTGCTAGTAATGGGCAAAGCTGCCAACCATAGAAAAGTGTAAGCCACCCAGAAGCCAGAGCTAGCAGGGTCCCACCATGGGACCACAGCACACAGAGAGGTAAATCTTACGGCAAAGACCTCAGCCTGAAGACCAGCTGCTCTCTTTTTCAGCTCCTCCCCTTGAGCCTCTTTCGAACTTAGTTCCTCCTTCAGTTGCTCTACCTGTCACGACATTGTTATTCTTTTTTCATTCGTGTCAACTTAGGTCTTCTTTTTATCTACTTTTGACCCCAAGAGGCCACTGGAAATAACAATTATTTATGTAACACAATCAAATATGTTCCCTTAATCCCTTTTCAAAGGGACATAGGTAGATGGTTTTTCTATTTCCATAATGCTTATTTGTTTAATGGACTAGAATGTGCTAATAAAATAGGAAGTATAAGCAGAAATTATATGGCAGTGTATTTTGTTCACAAATTTGGGTAAAAAAATCCAAACTAACAAGAAGTTGGATATATGAGTTTTTAAGTCCTAAACTTAACATGATATTAAAAGAAATCAATGACAACAGATTATTAAACTAGTAGAGGACTAGTCTAGAGTCATATGTCAGGTAAGGACAACACAGCAAGAGGCCAGATGGGAGAGGGAGTTACAACTGTATCTTTATCCTACAGGGAATGTTTCAGTTTTTAGTTCTGAGAAACTGAAGAATGCAGTTGGAATATACTTTTGTAGAATACAGTTAATATTTTTGTATAAACGTCTATAGTTACAATTGCAATTTTTAATTAAACCACTACAAAACAAATAAATCCATAACTATAATAAACTAAATCTTCCAATTTGCCTAATTACACAATCAAAATAAGTTACTTTTGATCTAACGGAATACTGTGGCTGCTTTTGAAACACAAAAAATAGGCCTCAGTAGTACTTTACTGTACACATGACTAAGGTGTACAATGGGAAACAATAACCCTGAGAGCAAATAAAACTTTCCCAAGGGACCGAGCAAAGGGCCTCTCTTTTGGAATTGTATTTAAAGAGGAAACGGAGTTTCATTTAACCCAGTTGGGGAAAAAACTGGAATCAGCCTCTTGCAGTTTTACTTAAAAATACTTCAGAAGAGTTAGAGAACTTGATGTCTCACATAGTGATCAAAATTATCTGATTATAATTCTATTTTATCATCTGAAAAGTACTAATAGATATGATAAGTTAAACTGTGATAATATGTATTTAGTCTCAAACAAGCAACTTTCTTTTAAATAAAAACCTGTAAGAACTGCACAATGTCAGTAACTCTGGCTTTAATTCTGACTTTAATTTCACTTCAAATAAAGCTCTGAAGTCTGATAAAACAGTGAAGCAGATCTTTTTCATCACTAAAGAGGTAAAATAATATCAAACTTTCAAATCTTTCCTAAAAACTAAAATATCACACATCATTACCTTATTTTTCATGAATTTAGAATGGCTCCGATACACCTCCATTTGCTTCATTTCTTCCTCCCGTTCTTCTGTACTCAAAGCACCATTTGATTTCAGCATCTGAATTTCCTCTTCCAGGTCTCGGAGCCCACGCTCCATAGAGGAAATTTTTGAATCCTAAGGACAATGGAAGACTTAAGTGTTAAAGTAGTCAAAAAAAAAGCAGAATAACAAGGTCTTTAAAAATGTTAAATTTAATAAAGATAAATAAATATACAGAAAATTGCTGCCTAGCATTTGGTGCCTTGCTTCTGAATTATGTTCTTTTTAGCCACCTGGAAGGGAGAAGAACTCTCATATCCATGATATAATTTTTCCTCTGCCTCTCCAGTTCTGCACCCTTTCAGTTAAAGATGGGTTAATACTAAAGAAGCAGAAGCAATGAAAAAATGGTTAGAATTTCACTATACTTTATGGTCAACAAATTTCTGGTGAAAAAAGTTAGTAACTGTAAAGACTTCTTTAGTTCTAATATTTTACTTATGACCCCTAGAGGATATATTTCAACCTCAAAGGAGGGGAAAAGGTTTCAAAAACTTTATACAATCATGTTTATAATCATATGTACAATAAACATTTTCTAACACTCCATTGCAGAAAAACAAAGAAATTAATAATTACATTCATGGTTACTTTTTATAATATTAGAAATCTTATTCTCTACATTTCTCCATGCACTTGAAATACTTCATAATTTTGAAAAAAAAATCACTGGACATGGCAGCACATGCGCTGTCCTAGTAGGTTAAAACCTGAAGCGGGAGGAGCATCTGAGTCTAGGAGTTCAGACCAGCCTGGCCAACATAGCAAAACCTCTGTCAATAAATAAATACATACAAACATATGTACACACACACACACACAAACACACACACACACTTTTCTTATAAATCAACACTGTTACTACAAACATCATCTTCTAGTAGTACATTTTTCAGGATTCAAGTTCTCAATTTTGTTTGTAACACTAATTTAGCCCCAGATTACTTCAGACATTAATAATAGACAATGAAGAGTTTTATATCTGTACATGCTTATTCACCTAAGAAACAGAGACGTTAAAGAGTATAAATTAAGTATAGCTTTATTTACTTGCAGTTTTTGAGAAAAAAATCCTGTAAGAAGCAATTTTGAGACTGACTTCCCTTTCCATTTTACCTCAAAGATTTCTTGGTTGATTTTACTTGCTCACATATCTCCTAGAACACAAGTATTTTCAGGATCTGTCATAAGACAACTATAACTAGCTATTTTCAGGTCTGGGGAGGACAGAAGGGAAGATGTACTCCTGTCTCACTCACCACAGTACCTTTAAAAATAACACAGCAATAACCAAGGCATGGTGGAACACACCTGCAAACCCAGCACACTGGGAGGTTGAGGAGGAAGACTGAGAGCTTAAGTCCTCCTGGGACTTAGTGACTCAGAAAGATTGTCTCAAAATAAAAGGGGGCTACAGGTTGGACTATAGCTCAGTAATAAGGCGCTGCAATTAACCCCCAGGAAGATTTTTTTTTTTAAATCACAGCAAAAATTATCTTTTACAAATTTGTACTGAATTAACACAGAGATACGTAAACTAGGATTTTGACTTATGCATTTAAAATCAGTCATCCTCATACCACTTCCCAAGCCTTAGGAGAACCACTTAAATTTCAATATTTGAAATTCATGTTTAAGACTGCTGTAAATTCTTCAAGTATCAGGATATATATCATATATATATGATACATATAACAATATTTATAATGTTCCATTACCTAAAATACTAAGCGTATGCACGTGACTAAAAAAAGGGAAACATAGTTTCTCCCCTGCCCTCAACCAGCGATAATGAAAGGGAAGCAGCTAAAATGGGGAAATATATTTCCAGCACAACTGAGGTTGTACACAAAACAATATAGCCCCCAGGTAAGAAATACAGCTCTGCATATCACATGGCAGACTCTGTACAAAACTGTACAAAGCCTCTAGAAGTCCCTTGCCAAAAAAACCTTAGCCATTTTCTCCTCATCCCCAACACTGAGAGAGAAGCAGCTCTTGACCAAATCAAGATTCTTTATAACTCTTTTTCTTTTTTTTTTTTTTTTTTTGGTGCTGGGGATCGAACTCTGGGCCTTGTGCTCTGTGAGGTAAGCACTCTAACCACTGAGCTAAATCCCCACCCCTCATTTATAATAACTCTTGATATGCCTGCAGTCCACACACACTGCAAAGGCCCCCAGTTGTGCTGACAGCACAAACTGCCAGCCCCCAGAAGATGTGTCTTCCCTGCACCTCACTTGAATGGTTTCAGACCTAGCAATTCAACCTACTGTGCCACACATACTCTTCATCTTAGACTGGGATGGTATGTGTTAACCTTGTGAGGTCAGTGCTGCACCCTACACTTTAACTAACAATGATATACCATAAAAGCTTCTCCCCAAAACTGCAGCTCTGAAAACCTTGAGGCAGGCACTAACTACCCAGAAACAGAATCCACTAAGCTACTCTCTGAAATAAGGCAAAATCGGGCTTGATACTTTCGACTGGTTTTAACATCCACTCAACTGGTACCAAGACTGGCTTTATTTGACAATGATTGTTCCAGTTTTCTCACTTCTACAAGGTATAATAACTAAAGAAGTTCCTCTTTGTTGGGCATGGTGGCACAAACCTATAATCCCAGCATTTAGGAGGATGAGACAGGAATATCACAAGTTTGAGGCCAGCCTGAGCTACATAGCAAGACCTTATCAAAAAAAGAATACAGGAACACACACGCACACACAAAGCACCATTTTTTTTCAAATGCAGCAAAAATTATCTTTTACAAATTTATTCAAATTAAACTTGTACTCTGTTCAAAATTTAATGTCTTGAATTAATATGCAAATATGTAAACCAGGATTTTTATTTACTCATTTAAATTCAGTTGCACATGCAAGTTCCCTTTTGCCTTACTTCTACTTCCTTACCCCCTGGCTCCCCTATCATTGCTAAACCAGTCCCACTGAGCCTACTAAAATTCTCTACTCCTTGTTAACCACTTAACAGTTTATTCCCATTATCACTCAGGAAGCACTTTTGTTAACATACTGACCATCAAGTTGCTCAGGCAGGTGTCATTTCAAACAGTTGATTCTTGTTTGCAAGAGATACAATCATATATCTGTTTATTTGTTTTATATCACCTATTTTTCGCATACTTTTTTATTTAAAATGTTATATTCATCTTTGATGTTTGTTTCCAGTGAAATCTAGTAATGAGTTCTGGTTACTTTCTTTTACTAATTCATGTTTATTTGTGAAAAATAACCTATAATTTTGTGCTACAACCTATAAAAACTCTTATCATAATACATTAGATATAATTTTTGTGCTTCTCCAGAACTCAATGATTTTTTTTTACAATACAAACCAGACATGTTTGGGACACTGAGACTGAATAGAAGGAAATGCCAAAAGATCTGCAAAAGAAAATACTGAAAGAGAGAAATGTTAGCATATCAGAAAAGAAAAGTCTGTGTTGTGAAATGGAAAGACAAAAAAGACATCTCCTTATTGTCAACTATTCATAATACAGGAATGACGGAACCTGAAAGACGAAACAAAACTAAAAAAAAAAAAATTCCGATAATGATTAGTGATTATAATAATTCTATAGGTGGTGTTGACAGAGTTGACCAACATCTAACAAGCTATCCTGTAATCAAAAAGTGAGGAAAAAAATGTTATCATAAAATACTTATGCACCTTCTGGACCAAACAATATGGAACTCGTTTATTATTTATTCAGAACAAGGAGGTTCAAAATCATTTACAATTTAGATTAGGTCTAATGGACCTCTTTGAGATGAAAGATATACACAATATAAACAAATTTAAAGAGAAAATTATCCAAATTAAGAAAACAGTTCTCGTGCTCACCTAGCAAGCACAAGGCCCTGAGTTCGATCCCCAGCACCAAAAAATAAGAAAGAAAACCGTTCTCATGACTGTAGATGCACCTACTTACATAAAATTATTCCTACTTTACTAAATAAGTATTGTTGTATCAAAAGATATAAAACAAAGGCCCATGATGCAAAACACAGCATCAATCTGTAACCAAGAGGTCAAAATTAATCTTTAAAAGTTACAGTTGTTTTTTTTTTTCTCTTAGAGACAAACTGCTTCTCCAAAATTCTTCAGGCAGAAGACATAAACCACTACCCATTCTATCCCTCAACCTAGATGAATAGACAGAATATGCAGGTACTGGCCCAGGGAAGTCGCAGTCCAGGTTCTAGGGAAGAAGACAGGAGAAAAGAACCCTAAAAGGGTCAGAGGTATATGAAAAAACATTGTCCTTGTACACCTGAACAGAGTGGGATGTTGATCTGAGGCAACATAAGGCCCCTCCACCTCCTGGAGACAGCTTTTTACCTTTTCACTAAGCCTCCTGAGGTTTGTGAGAAGCAAGCAAAGAGATCTGAGCAGGTAAACCTCAGTGGCAGGCCTGTAACAGCATCAGCAGCAACTAACATGCATCAAATATTTACTATGTGTAAGGGACTGTTCAAAGTGTTTTACAGGCTTTAATTAAATTAAACCTCAAAAAGACTCACTGGATGGGATTCTTATCACCATTTATTAATAAGGAAATCAAGCTATAGAGAGGTTAGGTAACTTGCTCCATGTCACACAACTGATTAAGTATAGCTAGATTTTCAACCCAAGTAGTGTAACTCTGAAAGCAAGTTCTTACTTATCACATGATACAGCTTAAAGATTTCTATCCATTCACTAACTTGAAGCTGAGTTTTTCAAAATACAGTCTCTATAGCCCTGAAGGTCCTTTGGATTCTCTCACAGAGTCTGCAGAGTCAAAACTATTTCCACGGTAATACTGTGGTATCATTTGACTTTTCCGCTGTGTTGACATTTGCTCTAAAGGTATAAAAACAACAGTAGGCAAAAGTGTTAGTACCTTAGTACAAATCAAGGCAATGGCACAAATTCATTCTTCAGAGTCAGGAACTCACAGCAAGGGAAAAAAAAAATTCAGTGTCAGGGACTCACAGCAAGAGGGAAAAAATGTAAAGAATGTCCTTGATAAAGCAATAAATAGTACTACTTTTAATAAATCTCAAGCACACACCTGTTTAATATTCTGTGTGACAAAAGGGGAAGCAATATGAAACACTTTTGCTGTACACTGAGGAACCATGGATGTCTCTTGCAACAGTACTTGTATGCTTGCCTTCAATTGCAAGCAGAACTGGGTAACTTTCATGGAACACAATTTTTACTCAAAAGAACAACTGGAAAAATATGGCTATTGAAATTTCTTATTTGGTAAGTATCTTCTTAAAATAAAGGGAGTGAGTCTGCCAGTCTGCCACTTTAAATTATAGGGTCCTAAGATAAAGAAGCTTAACACCTGACTTGATAACATTCTAGACAGCTCTTTTTGGTCTGATTTGAATCATGATCTATAACTGAAAGAAAAGGAAAGGAAGGTGAAATTCCTTTAAGATGTCATTTTTGCTAAGTCTTAGGATTTCCTCTCAATCTACCATAAGTCAAGTATTATTACCAACTATTTTATAAAAATCACACAAGAAAATGCATGAAATGATTTAAAAGTGAAAAGTACTGCTTCTCGGCCTTTTGGCTAAGATCAAGTGTAAAAGTGAAAAGTAACTCATGAGATTCTTTATTAGATTCTCACTTACCTTCATCTCAATAACAGTTTGCAGGGCCTTTGTTTTGGCAGAGTCGGGGGCATTCTCAAACCTCCGGTGCATCTCCTGAACAAAATAAGCAAAAATAGTCAGAGCCCAAAGAGAATTACTCCAACATTATGACTATGTGACCCCTTCATATGTGACCAATTCTTCCCCACAGATCAGAGAATCCAGACTGCATTTAGGGCTAATTCAACCATATAAGCAGGAGGATCCCTGACGGTGAACACCTAACTATTTAAAATTCTCCGCATAACACAAGCTACTACAATAGCTTCAGCTCCAACACATCATCAGCTTAATATGACACTCTTTCACACAATTCCAAGACCTGTACTCAAAACTCCAAATGATCAAAAAAGGGAATTAAGGGAGCTGGGGATTTGGCACAGTGGTTAGAGTGCTTGCCTTGCAAGCACAAGGCCCTGAGTTCAACCCCCAGCACCAAAAAAAAAGGGAATTAAAAGAGTTCTCTTTTTAAAAGGAGAAATAAAAGACATCACAACCACTCTACACTGCCCTAAGCTATTCAAAGCATCCCTGTTGACAACATCCTTTCCATAGTTTCCACCCCCAGAGTAACAAGTACTTCGTTACCTATGATGAAAATCTCCCGCTATTGGAGCTACAGGTAGAAAGAAAAAGATAAGAATGTTGAATATGTTTCCTAAGTAGTTCAGGTTTAGAAAATGTCAGAAAAACACAGGTTTTTTTTAAACTCAAATTTTAATGAGTTCAGGACAGGAAGGAAGGATGTTAGAGTCTTCAAGGGTTACTCTAAAATAACCAGACCTCTTCAGGTAATTCTCTTGTCTGAGTCTATGAATGAATGTCTCTGAGTTAGTACTTCCAAAGTACCCTGGGACTGCCCCTAGTGACCCCAAGGAATCCAGACATGACTACTCCATCTGAAAAAAATCTTAAGTATAACAAAAAGACATGGATAATATAATACTTCAGTTATACCTTGACTTGACTTATTCATCTTGCCACACATGAAAGAATGGTTTGTAAAAAACAGGAAATATAATTACAATTTTACTGAGTTACCTCTGCTTAAAAGAGTAATTTTAATGAAGTGACAAGAGTCCTAAATTATTAATAGTCAACAGTTTAAGCAGCAGTAATTTATGAACATTTATACATTCCATCTGGCTGCTGAGCTGTAGCACAAACCATTACATGTTTGAACATCTCTAATCTGAAACAATAAACCCAAAATTCTTGGACTACCAATACAATGCTCAGGCTTCAGAGTTTGGAGCATTTCTAGTTTCAGATTTTCATATGACTGATGATCAATTAGTAAAGTCTATCCAAATATTCCAAATCTGAGAAACTCCAAAATCTGAAAAACTTCTGGTTCTGGGCAATTCAGATAAGAGATATTCAACCTGATAACCAACCTATATTAATAGTATACATCACCCTTCCTGCTACCTCTTTCCCCAACACCAGCCTTAAATATCCAAGTAGGTATAAGCAAGTATCCCACTTGTATGTTTAACAAAAAGATTATACTCCTGATAGTCTCCCCAAATCTGCTCAACACTTGCAGTTATTCAGGTCAAAAAGCTATGAGTTTTCCACATCGTCCATTCTCCCTGAAGCCACACTTGGAAGATCTAATTAACTCTATCTTCAAAACCCAAACGTTTGCCATTTTCATTGCTACATCTGATGTGAGCCACTAAAAAAACAACAAACCAAAACATACCTTTGCATCAATAACAACCTCCTAAGTTTCCCCTCCCTTTTACTGTATTTTCAACAGAACAACTTTTAAATACAAATTTGATCTTGTCATTCTTTCACTCAAAACGTTGTCATGGTTCCCCACGTGAACCAAAGTAGAGCTTAAAGTCCTCTGGGGAGCCTACAAGACTTTGTCTTTTCACTCCACACACAATTCACGTGGCTTCAGCCACAAGGGAATCCTTCCTGCTGTTTAAAGACTCTGGTCATGCTTCAGTTCCGTAAGATCTTTGCACAGGCCACCTGAACACTCTCCTCCCAACTGCTACAGGAAGACTTCACCTCCTTCTAATCTTGGTTCAAATCTTACTAGGTTTATTAGCTGTGAGGATGCCATCGTGGTTAAATACTAAAATGTCCATATGCTTTACTGATGCAATCTAAATTCTATAAGAGTGAAATGACTTCCTGTCAGAAATCTGCTTTAAATGCTCTAGTGGGAAAAGAGGTAGGACATATGAAAGAAGTGTGGAGAATTTTTGGTAAATGGTATATGTGAGTGATAAATATATAGAGGGTTTACTATACTGTTTATTACTTTTGTGTAGGTGTGAAATTTTTCACAATAAAATTAATGTTCAATTTTCTCAGTGTAATCTACCCTACTGAAAAATTTAATATTGATAAAAAGGAACATACATGTCCTTTCCACTTTACTTTGCTCTACTTTTTTCCCCATAGTACTTACCATCTAATGTATTATATGATTTATTATGTGTTTTATTTATTTTCTGTTTCCCTCTATAATACTGTAGGCTCCACAATGACCAGGATTGTTGCTTCACTCATTCACTATTAGCTCCAAAGTGCTCATAACAATAGCTGTACAGTGGTACCTACTTACTAGGTATTTAAGGAATGAATATTGAATAAATAATGCATGGCCGCCAAACTTCGAAGAATTAGTTACACAAGGTTATCTTTTAACCCCTTCTGACTCCTGCACTGAATTATGTGTACCTTCTCTCATTTTGCATACAGCATGCTACACAGCTCTCTTCTGACACTTGCTGCACTATATTTTGAATAATTTCTTCTCTAACATAAGACTATAAACTTTACAAGGGTAGGAAATACACTCTGAATTCCTTAGACACCGCCTGATACATAAGCAACCATTAAAAAATTATTTCTCCTCATCCATTCTTTTTTTGTTACATGAAGGAATAAAGGAATAAATGAATGAGTGACCAGCCATTTTTCCATTCTAACCTTTCAAGCCAGACCACTCTAAAATATCAAATGAAGGCCCTCCTTGATTCCTTTCTGAACTCCATCTAGTAACCAATTTGTTTTTAAAAGAGTTAAAGAGGGAACATCTTTAAAATTTTCAGCTTGCTTTCATTAAAGAAGGTTTAAATGGCTGTTATGAGTGAGCTATGCCAGTTACATAAACCAGAGTGTCTTTCCCCAATGTCAGAATTTAATAAGTAACAATAAATTCATAAACTGTATCAATCTTTCAGTCCTATCAGGCTAAGTACCAGTAGCATACCACACAGAATTAGAGAAAACAATTCCAAAATTCATATGGAACCAGAAGAGACTCAGAAGAGCAAAAGCAATTCTGGGCAACAAGGGCAAGGTAGGGAGTATCACAATTCGCTATTTGAAGTTATACTACAAAGCTACCATGATAAAAAAAAAAAAAAAAAAAAAAAAAAAAAAAAAAAAAAAAAAAAAAAACCCAGCATGATACTGGCAAAAGACCAGACCTGAGGATCTTTGGAACAGAACAGAAGATGCAGAAAACTTCCCAAACCTGGAAAGAGAACTTGAGACACAGACAAGTAAGGCATACAGAACTCCAATTAGCTATGACCAGAAAAAAAACAACACCAAGGCATATAATAGCCAAGATTCCAGAAATTCAATGCAAGAACAGAATATTAAAAGCTGTTAAGAGCAGAGAAACAAATCAGCTATAAAAAAAAAAATCAGAATCACAGCAGACGTCTGAACACAAACCCTTAGGTCAATGAGAGCTTAGAATGAAGTATCTCAAGCCCTAAAAAAAAACAATCTCCAACCCAGATTGATATACCCTGCAAAATCATCTTTCAAAATTGATGGAGAAATAAGATACTTCCATGATAAAGAAGACCTGAAGAAATTCGTGACCACCAAGCCAGCACTCCAAAATATTCTGAAAGGTACTCCAGAAAAAGACAAAGAAGATAACAATTTCAAGAATACCCAAGAATGAATCCACCAAGCAAGGTGACCAAAAAACAGAAGGGAAAGAAAGAGAACCAACGACAGGAATGTTCACAAGAAGTTTGAAGTTCATTGCCTATCAGCTTTGTGATGCATTCATCAAGTGGTCTGATGAGATAACAGATAAATATGAAGTTGCTTCAGCCCAATGGTGGGTGTCCCTCCTTTTATATGATTCAGGTGAAGGGTAGCAGCTTTTGTTGGTCTGATGTGTCCAATAGGCTCAGGGCCCTGGTCTTGTCTGATGTAACATAGATATACCAAGTGTTTATGTGTCCTTGATTTAATCTGGTAGGTTTACAAGTGGGTATTTTTTTATTTTACTAGCAAGATTAATTTTTAGGTTTATGTCAGGATTATTCTGTGAAACTGGGATGTTTTTGTTTTCTAGTAAGTTTTATGTGTCCAACATCTGTTTGTATATATAAGTTACTAAGTCATTCTGCTTGAGCATTTGTACTCAAAATGGAAAAGGCTGAACTTTTATAAAAATGGAGTCACTCAGGGCAAAGCACAAATCAAAAGTTAATATTCTATACAATATGGAGTAACTCACAGCAGGGTACAGCCTGCTCTACACAATGCTTATTCCCTGCCCTTTTCCCTTTCCTACCCACAGACATTTGCTAAGTTCCGTTTTTCAAAACCTTCTCATTCCATAGCCCCATTCTAAAGCCTTCATTAACCAACAGGGTTCCCTCATGTGAATTAGAAAACAGTAACACCTCTGGGTAGAAGTATCCTTACCATAAGGAATGGGCTGAAATTTAGGCCCCACTTATTCCATCAGCCAGAAACTCTTTTTTAGTGAACAATCTGTACACACAGTCAATCTAAGGTAAGCCTTCCCAAGTTCCACAGTCTCAACATTTGTAACTAACAGGGCAAAATGGACCTTCAAAAGGTAGAATTTTTTCTCCTTTACAGACAAGAGTCTCATCCTAAGTTCCTTAAGCCAAGGGCATAACCTATACCCACCCGCCTCCTCTCCTTAGCCCAGATAAATGGATAGAATATACAGATGCTGGCCCTAGAAGATCAAAGTCCAGTTTCCTTCCCACAACGAAGAGAAGGAGAGGTGAAAAGGGCCTGGAGAGAAGAAATAAGGTTGGAATTCTCTAGTGTCTCATTATATTCCTTCTCTTTCTTACTATAAAAGAACCTTGCATACTTGGACACAGTGAGATGGTGATTTGAGGCAATATGAAAGTCCTCCATCCCCTTAGAGTTGCCTTTGAAACAGCCTTTCTCCTTTCATCAAAATAAATGCCCCCATTTCATCCTTTGGGGACTGGAGAGTTTGTGCATGGACCTGAGCACTATTACCCTTCCATGTGTATCCTGCAAAATTCATTTCTCTAGCTCTATAGTGGACACCCATCACTCTTCCTTGCCATGTAATTCTTACTTCCTTTCTATAAGTGGGGGGACCCCATATTTTAAGGCAGACTCTACCCTCCCTCATTAGAAACTGAAAACATCACATGCTCGTTTTCCCAGCCATTCTTATAATTAAAGCCTGGGTACATGACCTAATCACTACAATCAGACACATTCATCACATACTTTGAAAGAGAGTCATGTAACATGTACCAGCAAGGACATGAATATTTAGAGACAATGGTGGGTAGCAGAGGCAGCAGCCACCTCAGGCTTCCAGACTTAGCAAGAGCAGACTCAGAGGGTAGTGAACAGTATCAGCAGAATAAGCTGCTGTGCCTGTCACTGTCCTCACCAAACCAATACAGGAGCATGTTTGTCTTAAGGCATTGTTTTTGGCTATATAAATTCTGAGTTCAGTTCTCTATCCTTCCCAGAAGTTCTGGGACTCATGTATTTATCTCATTTATTCATTCCAGAAACCATACTAATTTCTGGAGATATAATGGTAAGAAAAAAATTATTTTGGTCCCTTTTATCATGGAACTATTAGTCTTGTAAAAGAAAAAAGACTTTAATGAAATAATTATTTACATGATTCATCATGGTTGGTACGACATTACTCATCCTTAGTCTTCATCTTACCTGCTCTATCAGCAGTGTTTGATACAATTGCTCAATCCCTCTTCCTAATTACACTCTCGTCCCTGGGCATCTAAGACATGACACTATAAGCTTTCCCTCCTGCCCTGATTTCTTTCTTTCCAGACCCTTAGGAGTACCCCAGACATCCATACTCTGTCCTCTGCTCCATTACTCTCACTCCCTTAGATTTATCTAGTTTTGTACCTTTCAGCACCATCCACACACTGGTAACTCCCAAACTGTCACTTCTTGCTGAAATCCACACTTACATATATCACTGCCCTCTTATCACCTTAATGTGTGTACGTTATACATCTCACATTGTAAATACATCCAAAACCAAGCTACTGACCTCCCCGTTTAAACTTACTTTGCCCATCCTATCTCAATTAATGATACATACCCATCCAGTTATTAAGGCATTTCTTTGAATTATCTCACAATTGAGACTTCCAACTCATTTTATCTGACTTCTTCCTATTAAATAATTCCTAATAAGGCATTTTAAGATGTTCCACTTTATGGTGAAATTATAATTTCATTTTTAAATCCTAGCAAGCCAAAAATCAAGATATAAAGAAAAGAGCCATTTGAATTTTAAAAATTAACTTTCTGCCTACATTTTAAACCACTCACGGGCATAAAGCTTTCCTAGTGAGACATTCAGAAAACCTACTACTCACAGCAAATTTCTATTAAGAGGCCTGCACGTTAAAGCTAATTATGAACACATTTTGTAGTCAATGAACTGATAAACTCTCCTTTTCCACTGAGCACATCAAGTCTTTAACTCATGCACTGCTAGTAATGAGAAGAGACTATGGAAATAGAAGTGTACTACTCAAACACATGTAAGAATATTCTATTTGCTCACTTCAGTTTGCTCCTGTTGGCCTGAAAATTTTCACTGAAAAAAATGTAGAAGTAGAATTATCTGGATCTCGCTATACAGTTAACTATGGCAGACAAAAAATTTGCTCATTTTCTCTGATTAATTTATTTAAAGATAATGAGTAATCTGGAGTTAGAAGTTAGGAAAAATATTTCATGTTTCTCCTTTTGCTTAGTAGTTTCATTCTTTTTAAAAGTAAGCCAATTTTACTTACACACCTGAAAGCACTTGTGACTGAACATGCCAGTGAACCTAGGGCATGCATGCTACAGTGACCTATTTGTTATCACTGAAAGCTCTAAAAGGCTCATCATCACTGGTCTAGAATTTGATTCTTTGAATTTTCAGATTTCAGCCTTCAACACCGTTGGCCCAAAGGTAGAAGTTCCAAATGTCTGTGAAGTCCTTTCACAGATTCAATCCTCCACGCACACTGTGGGTTTACTGTACCCTCAACACACAGAAGATGGAAATAAAGAAGGGGGAATGTAAATGGAAAGAATTCTCACAACTTTTTCAGTATCTTCACTCAGCATGAAGAGCAGCACAGCACTTCAACACTTTACTGTCTCTAGTAACTACATTATGCTGAGAAAACCTATCTTCTTGCCAAAATGGAAACAAAGAACAAATGATACAACAAAAAGAGAAGAGAAATAGCCTGGATAAATGATGTATGTATCTGCTGTCATTTTATAAAATTACTAAACAAGATAAAACTAATTTAGGAATTCCTTATTCTTTTTTAATTTCTCCTCTCTATTGTCTCTATCACCATTTCTCTTTCTTCCCCATTCTTCTATGCTTGTACCTTTCAACCACCAATAAAAGTAACAAGAATTCCTGAGATACGCTACTTTGATTCATCATTCCTAGCCTTGCAAGACAAAAAACTAGCAGAATGAAGTAATGGCTAAAAAAATTTTGTATTTTATTCATCACAAAAGCATCTACCTACATTTTAAAAAACAGGTGCACATACAGATCTGAAAGATATTAATGAATTTACTGACAGACAACACTTGATAAGCATATGAGTTGAAAACAAAAACCGGCATGGCCAACCTAAGTAACCTCTGCCAAAAAATTAAGACTCAAAGTTTAGGTCTCAAACTCTAGTATATAACACAATCACCTGTAAAATTTGTTAAAACTTCGCATGCCCAAGCCCTAAACACCAACCAAATGTAGCCTGTAATTCAGCATTTGTCCAATAGATGTCCTTAATCTTCTACCAATCAAAGGAAAGTTGTTATAACAAAATACAAAATCTAACAAGTAGCCAGACAATAGTGTAATTTCAGTACAAAGAGAAAATAAATGCTTCATCGAAATTTTACTTTCCCCTCTCAATTGCTGGGGGGAGGGTGGTGTTTACTTGCTATATAAAGAATCATGTCTATAAACAAAATTGTAATGAGTAATACCACAAATATTAACAGATATAAATGCTGTTTTAGTGTTACAATATTTAATCAAATCTAAAACATCACTAATTATAAAAGTAAAACACACCATTGTTTTGTGTACTGAAATGAAATGGAAAGAAGTAACTCCAAATAAACCTGACACAAAGTTTTATCATTTGGTGTTTTCTAAACGATGGCATTATCCCAAATATTCACTACACACTTGGACTCAAGTAATCCTCCACCTCCCAAATAGCTGGGACTACAGTTATGTGCCACCTCACCCAGCCTGGACATTGGTGTTTTAACCTTCATCGGTGCCTGTTACTCAGTGGTTATACTTACTGAGGAAAAAAAAAAAATACAGAAAAATTGTCCTTTCTGTAAACTCAAGATTTAAATATGTTTAACTACATTTCAACTTACTCAACTAACATTTATTAACAAATATTGTATATTTATTAGGCACTGGCAATGTACAGCTATAAGACAGTTATGTACCTCAAAAGTTCTATGCTGAAATTCTAAATTTCTAGTGTGATGGTAAAATGACTAGTGTGATGGTAGAAATATTGACATGACATAAAAATAATAACAAGTACTACATAATGATACCTTGGATTTTATTTTTTGCTAATCTATTTTCTATGTTTATATTGATCAATGTAATGGATTTCCTCTGCAATAAAAGCATATTTTTAAAAAACAGTAAGGTTCTTCAAAAACAAAAATACCCCAGTTATAAATAAACATTTCAGATTTTTTTACAAAAAGAGAAATTATGAATCAAGTTACAAACTTTTAAGTACTTTTATCAATTATTATTTTGCAGCTTTGGAAATATTTTTAAAATCTCCTTCCTCACAATTTTTTAAAAGAGATTATTCAGATTAGTACTAACACCATTTAGAGACTTTTCCCCATATCTTAAGTATAATCACTTAGAAAAGTTATTATAGCTATTACTTTAGTCAAATGTAAGATAAATTCTTCCTTTGTATACTTAAAATGAAGCATTATCTACAAAAGTGAAAAGGCAGCAATAGTAACAGAGGCCAGCTCAAGACTAAGTTGGTTCTGTAACAGTGCACTACATCATCCTTTCCAGCTGTGCCTACCGGCAGTAGACAATTTTTATCCTATATCTTTTATAGCAAGGCAAGAGTTCCATGGAAACCACAGAGCAAACATCCACTGCTGTAAACATAAAATGGACTTTAGACTAGTAAACCGAGGTAACAGCTTACTTTCTTTTATTAATACTTTAGAATTGAGTAGAGTTAGCTACTCTGATTCTAGTTTTGTTGTGATATCTCTATGAATGAATCTAGAATTAATTAAAGAACCAAGAAAAATCTGTGCCATTCTAGCAACAAATGGGCCTCTGGAAATCAAGGTACAAGGAGAGGGGTTTGGGATCCAGAAAATTATCAAGCTAGCATATATACCAGATGATGCTATTCTAGACAAGAGAGCAAATCAGAAGAGAAACTGATAAAAGATAAAATTTAATCTAGCAGCATAGTAAAGTACACAAATTTATCTAGACGAGAGAGCAAATCAGAAGAGAAACTGATAAAAGATAAAATTTAATCCAGTAGCATAGTAAAGTACACAAATTTATCTAGGCCAAGATGCTGATTAATAAGCAAAAAAAGAGTAAATAGCAAGAATGGAAAAAGTGGTCACTTACCTCTCTTAACATATTGTTCTCTTTTTCCTTCTGCTCCAAAAGGCTTTCTAGATGGTGGACATGCATCTCTGCCTCGGCCAGCCGTCTTGTTCTCTCATGGTCTTCCTCAGTAGCTTTGGCAGAAAGTCCTTTGCTCTGCAACATTTCCAGAAGCTTCTTAATGGACTCATCCCGAGCATTTAGAGTTTGTTTCTGAGTCTCAATACGTAGCTCCATTTCCTCGAGAGTCTTCCGCAGAAGGAACAGCTCTTTGGCCTGACGTTCATGCTCAGCATGTAGCCTCTGGAAATTCTCCTCTGTCAACTCTGCCACACAAGGTTCACCAGTCCTACTGCTACTATCTTGCTGAAACAGCTGATTTAGGTCCCTCTGGATCCGCAATTCATCCTGAAGAGCCTGGATCGTCATCTGCATGTGCTAGAAGCAAAATGAAAAGAAAATCCCAAATCAGCTTTCCTTCTCAAAGACAGAGCAACTGTGTCCTCCTCAGGAGGAGCTGAAAACAGGTAAACGAACTCTCAGAAATCTGTAACCAGAAAACCTTATTCTGCTTTACAGTTTCTTGAAATATGGGTTCCAATAATCTACAAAACTGTCATTAATTTAACTTGTCTTTATTTCCAACACCAGATAAGTATGTGTAGTTCCTCACTTTGGACAGCCATGATAAAATAAAGACACTGTTCAAAATTAACAGAAGGTATTATGTAGGAACTAAAGGTATAGGGAGGGAGAGGGCAGAGGAAATCTACAGGAATATGAGCACATTATTCAAATAATTTCACAAAAAAATTAAGAATATAAAAAAACCAAAATGACTTATAAACCTTGAATAATACATACTAACATTCAAGATATGGTTGGTATATAACAGATTATGCCAAGCACTTTACACTTTATATATGTTAATTCACTTAATCTTCATTATGACATACATACATTTTTTTCAATATTAGGTAATAACATTTAATGTGAACTCTATCCTCCTTACAAATTTTAAGTGTATAATACAGTTACTATCGACTACAGGTACAGTTTTGTACAGCACATCTCTACAGTTTACTCAGCTTACTTAATGGAAATATTTAAACATAATTAGTAACTAACTCTCCATTCCTCCTCTCTTGGGAAGCATAATTATACTCTTTGATTCTGTACATTTTATTTTTTGTTTTGTTTTTTTCTTTTTGATTCTGTAAATTTTATTACTTTAGATAACCTACATATGTACTATTAATTTCAATTTTACTGACAAGGACACTAGGCTTAAGGGCGTTTAAGTAAGTTGTTCAAGATCATGTAGTGATAGAAATGGCATTCAAATCAAGCAATCCTCACAATCCTCTGAAACTACTACCATCCAAACTACTACCCTCCATCAAGTAATATAACCTGATGCTTAAAAAATTCTCAGCTTTTTATACAGATACACATGACTAATTAAATGGAAATGGTGATGCAAATAAACTAAAATATTTAAGAGGACATATCTTTAGCTTGTATCTCTCATGAAAGTATATGATCCTTTAGTCTGAATGATTCCAGCAAATTA
Organism: Hystrix cristata; assembly: GCA_004026905.1. Taxonomy (NCBI): domain Eukaryota; kingdom Metazoa; phylum Chordata; class Mammalia; order Rodentia; family Hystricidae; genus Hystrix; species Hystrix cristata. The sequence goes on from PVJO010013523.1 coordinate 39,878, forward strand.
TACAAAGTAATCCAAAAAGCTGTTACAACAAGAATTATATTTTTAGGAATACAGACACAATAATAAAAGATCATTTGTTATATTCGACTACAACAGTGTGCCAACTCTTTCTTATACTCACTATGGCAGTGTACTACAGCAGAAAGAAGACTGAACTCAATCAGAAGAGAAGTTTAGGTCCCAGCACTCATAAACTAGCTATTAAATTTGAACAGAAAACGAACTTTCTGGATTCCAGATTCCCCTTCTTATAAATACCCATGCTACTTTTTCACAGAATTGATAATGTCACGGAAATCTTTGTGGTCTCTGCTTAAAACTACACATTGTTTAAAATTTTTGGCAGACTGCAGACTGCAAATTTTTGGCAGAATTTTTGGCAGACTGAGTAGTAAATATCTCAAAGAGATTATCTGGCAAGTGTACAAAGATGTAAATACAAAGATATTAGTCTATAATAGTGACAAAATTATCATCTAAAGTACATTAATAGATGATACGTTGAGTAACTGAGAAATGTCACACAATTTAGCACTACGCACCAAATAAGAATACCAATATACATTTATACTTACTTTTAAAAAAAACTTTTTTGCATGGTCTAAGCCTCCCACAATGACCAGATAATACTTGAAAAAAGACCTACTTTCATCTGAAACTAAAAGAAATGGACTTTAGAGAAGCCTACATGTGTGTGGAACACTATTCAACTTGCTATCACTTTTGCAGAAAAGGAGGTGTATTAGTCAGCTTTTCTCATTGCTGGCACTAAATATCTGACATGCACAATTTAAAGGTGAAAAATATTTATTTTGCCTCACAGTTTCAGAGATTTTAGTCCAAGGTCATCTGATTTCAAGGCAGAAACATCATGACAGAATGACATCAGGGAAGAAAGCTGCCTACCTCATGGCATCCAGGAAGCAGAGAGAGAAAGGAAAAAGTCCAAGAAGACATAAAGAAACATCCCTAGTGATCTACTTCTTCCAAGGAGGTCCCACCTCCTAAAAGCCCATGCAACTAATGAACTCATCAATGATTTATACATCAATGAGGATAGCACCCTCAAGAGTCAATCACCTCTCAACACCACTGCATTGGGAATCAAGCTTGAAATACATTAGTCTTTGATGGGACATTTTATATTCAAACCATAAGAAGACAAAATTTAAGAATATAATTTACTATTTATAAAAACATAAAAAACAAATTATTTCTGGAAAGTTATTTAAAATGGTTAATGGCAATTTTCATTTACAAAAATAGGATAATTGAAGGATAAATTTTAAGAAGATATTGCTAATTTTATTCCTCTAGAACGTAAGATCTTTTTGAGATACAATTCTTATACCATAAAGTTCACCTGTGTACAGTTCAGTGGCTTTCAGCACATTAAAAGTTGCACATCAATCACCACTATCTAATTCTAGAATACTTATCATCCCAAAAAGAAACCTCTTACCATTAGCATTCACTCCCCATCCACTCCTCTCAATTCTCCTCTTGGAGCTACTTTACTTATTTGAAGTAAATATGGAGCTATTTACTTACAGAACCATATGGAGGTATTTTACTTATCTGAAAAGTATTTTTTCAAAAAATTTCCACTGGTGGTTTTCTTCCTCCAAGGACGGCTTACTCATTTCAGTTGCCCATTTTTTGACTGGATCTATTATTATTGGAGGTCTCATTTTTTTTTTTAGGTTCTATGTATTTTCTAGATATATTCTAGTCCTCTGCCTGAGAAGTAAGCTGCCAAAATTTTTTTCCCATTTTGTAAGTTGCCCCTTCATTTTGTTGGTTGTTTCTTTTGCTGTGCGGAAGCTTTATAATTTTATATTATTATAGACAGCGAAGTAAGGCAGAAATATTATAGGCAGTCAGATAGGGCTGGGCCCTCAATGGAGTCAATACTCAAGAGGAGAATACACTACAACTATGGCTGGAGGCTGGAGGCGCATCCATTGAAGGTCAGGTCTCAAAGTAAGGATGGAAAAACCAGAGCCACACCCCTGCCTTGCTCTTGTAGAATTGTTTTGGCTATTCTGGGTACCTTCTAGTTCCACATAAATTTTAGAACTTTGTTTTCTAGTTCTAGGAAAATAGGTCATGGTATTTTGACGAGACTCACATTAAATCTATATATTTACTATAATCTTGGCCATGGGTTTGTCATGAATTGTTTTTATTATTTTAAGGTAAGGTCTTTCCAAATACTTTTTTCCTCAAGATTTTTACCATGAATGGTCTACATCTATTTGGATGGTGGTGTGATTTTTATTCTTACCTCTATTTATACTTCAGTATTACATTTATTGGCTTACATATATTGAACCATCCTTACATCCTTTGGATGAAACCAACTTACTCATTATGCATGATTTTTTAATGATTTATTATGTTTCCAAGAATCTTGCTGAGAATTTTTGTATACACGTTCATTAAGTAAACTGGTCTTGTAAGTTTTTTTAAGTGCATTTCCAGTTTGGCTATCAGGGGAATACTGTACTAGCTTCAAGGAATGAGTTTGGCAGTGTTCCTTCCCTTTTAATTTCATGGAAGAGTCTGAAGAGTATTGGCATTAATTAGTCCCTGAAGTTCCTGTAAACTTCAGCAGCCAATCAATTGGGTCCTCAGCTTTTCTTGGTTGGTAGGTTTTTTCTATTATTGCCTGAATTTCATTGCCTGTTATTGGACAATATAGGCTTTTTAATATCTTCTTGGTTCAGTTTGGCAAAAAATGAGTCTAGAAATCTATCCCTTTCTTCAAATTCTCCAATAAATTGGAAAACAGTTTTCCAAAGAAGTTATTTATAATCAGCTGAATTTCAGTAGTGTCCAGTATGATTTCAACATTTATGTTTCTATCTGCATTGATATGGGTCTTTTTTTTTCTCCTTTTGGTAAATTTGGCTAAGGATTTGTCTAATTATTGTCTTTTCAAAGTACTGATTTTTTGATTCCTGATTCTTTGTACTGTCTTTTTAGTATATATTCCATTAATTTCCACTCTAACTTTCTCGTACCAGTTTTGGATTTGGATTGCTCTTGTTTTGGTGCAATACTGAGGTGCATCAACAGATTATTTATTTGGGCATGCTGTTTTTCAACTGTCGGCATTAACAGCTATAAACTTCTCTCTTAGGACTGCTTTTATTGTCTCTCATAGGTTCTGGTATGTTGTACTTCCACTATCATCTAATTTAAGGAAGTTTTCAATTCCTTCCTTAATTTCTTTTTGTGGCCCATTGATTATAGAAGAGTATATAGTTTAATCTCCACACACTTGCATATTTTCTGTGATTTCTTTGGCCATTTATTTCTGAATTCTTTGTCCTATGATCTGATAATATACATTATTTCAATTCTTGTGTATTTATTTAAGGATGCTTTATGGACTAAAATGTGGTCTCTCTGGAAAAGTACTGCCGAAAAAACTGTGTACCCTGTTGTTGAATAGAATACTTCGTAGATACCTATTAAATTCATTTATTCAAAAGCAGAATACTTCATAACTAGCTATTGGTTCAACTCTGGTACTTCTTTGTTGACTTTTTCGTATGGCTGACCTGCCCATTTGTGAGAATCAGGGATTAAATCCTACACTATGATTGTGCTGATGTTTATCTGACTTTTCTGCCCAGTAACTTTTGTTTTATGAAATTGGGTGTGTCAGCATTTGGTGCATATATATTTAAAACTGTCATCTCTTCCTGCTGAATTTCCTTTACCATATGTAATGACCTTCTTCTTCATCTCTTCTGATGAGTTTTGTCTTCCAGTTCACTTTATCTAAAAATAGGATAGCTACTAGTACTTGCTTTCAAACACCTGTTTCATGAAGTATCCTTTTGCATCCATTGACTTTCAGTCTGTTTTCTTTATGGATGAGGTGTGTCTCTTGTCAGTACATTATTTATCTGTTGCTGACTCCTTTATTTTTCTGTTTTACTTCTCATCTTGCCTGATGCATTCATTCCTTTAAGCTCTTGGTATTGCTGTACTATTGTCTCTAGATTTCTTTCTGTACTTTCTTCGGAGTTGAACTGGTTGGTGGTCAAAATTTTCTTAAGGTGCTCTTAATCATGGAAAGTCTTTATTTCTTCATCAATTTTGAAAGATGGTTTTCTAGGATTTAGTAATCTGGGTTGAAAGTTGCTTTTTTCAGGTATCAACCTCTCCTGGTTTTTAAGTTTTGTGTTGAGAATTACATTCTCATGAACTTCCCTTATGAATTATTTGTTGCTTTTCCCTAACAGCTTGTAAAATTCTGCCCTTGTGTTGGACTTGAGGGACTGTTACTATGATCCACCATGAAAAGTTATTTTTTGATCATGGCTATCTTAGGTTCTACATATCTCATTTACCTGGAAGTTGAATTCTTTTCCTAAAAGTGGGAAATTATCTGTTATGATTTTGGTAAATTAAGTTTTTTATATCTTTTGTATAGTCCTCTGACCTTTCTCTAACTCCAACAGTTGTTAGATTACTTTTCTTTGAGTAATCTAGCAAGTGACGTATCCAGTTTCCACAGTCTCTTGTTGTTATCTTTGAGTATATACTGCATCAACATTATGTTCTAATTCTGACACTCTCTCCTCACACTGGTCATTTCTGTTGTCTATACTTTCAATAGAACTTTTTCCATCCTGGATTTGATATCTTTTCATGATCCTTAATTCTTTACTAAAATGGTCATTCATATCTTGTATCAACTTAGTTAGTTAATCCAACTTTTTGTTTCTGTCTTCAAGATTGTTAATCATTTTATCAATATAGTCCCTTACCTATTTAGTTACATTATCTTTTAGCTTACTAAATATCTTATTGATCTTTTGCTTGTTTGTTTGATTCTTCTCTTAACACTGCATATATTTCAGCCAATTGGCTTTTTACTTCCTCCCCATCAGTGCCCAAGGGATCATTTTCAAGGCATTAAGAAGTTTTAGAAGTGCCAGGTGTGTTGGCACACACCTGTAACCCCAGCACTCGGGAGACAGAGGTAGGAGGATTGCTGCAACTTCAAGGCCAACCTGGGCTACATAGTGAGCTCGAGGCCAGCCTGCACTATACTGCGAGACCCAATCCTGGTCTCAAAAAACCAAAAAAGAAAAAAAAAAATAAAAAAACGACGAGAATTTTTGGAAGCATCTAGTTGCCTCATTTTCTCCTGTTTCTACTGTGTTTTTGTGCTTAGGGTTGGAGACCAATAGAATGGAAAAACTCTTGTCACTAGTATGGAGATTTCTTTGGTTAGTGTATGTTTCCCAATGATGTCATCCTGGCTTTGATTATATTTTATTATTTATATACCTCTTCAACCTCCTCAGCATAATAGGATCAGATCTGGTCCCTGGATTTCAAGGAGAGAACCACTACCACTTATGTCAGCATCTACATAGCCAACCATGTATCAGTCTCAAAAACTGAAACTTCTTTTAACAATTTCACCTTCTTTACAGTGATCCCTAAAGACTGTGCTGTATTACTACTGACAGGTAGGCTGAGATGTAGAGGATGAAGGAAGTAAAAAGAAAAAGGAAAAGGGAGTAGATCAGAAAGAAAAGGACAAAAAATAACAAACAAAAGAGATAAAACTTTTTTATATTATTTTTATAGCTGGAGGGAGGGTTGATGAAGAGGTAGTTTGAGAGAATTAATTGTGGGAGGAAGAAAAGGGATGCAGAGAGAGAGAACTGCAATTGGAGATTGAGGGAAGCTGTAAGAAGGTCAAAACCTGTTTCAATTCTCTATACACAATTTTGATGAGGGTTACCCTGACTTGGCCATGAAAGGTACTAATTATATTAAAGTACCAGTTAATTCTTATTCTCCTTTTCATATATACAGACATATTTCATACATATTAGATGAATGGAGAAAAGAAAAGGAGAGAAAGGAAGAAGAAAGAATAAAAGACAAGAAAAAATGCACAGTTATAAAAACACCCTCGGTACTATTTATACTGCAGTTTGAATTCAACCAGTAAGTTCTTCCTTCTATGTTCACAAATGGAGAAACCTGTCTTAGGGGTGGTGTGATGGACTGCTGAGCACGGTTCATTCCTGCACCTCCACACTCCACAGAATGCCACTATGTCCACATCTTGCCTTCTCTCCATCCCCTTCTCAGTCCACAGCCTGCTCCTACAACTTACTGAGCCTGCCCCCTCATATAATTTGTTCTCTTTCTTGCCAGTGAATGAAGGGGCTTGGAGGTCCAGAACGATTCTGAGCCTATCTCCTCTCTGCAGGCCCGCTCTGCTGCGTCCAGTGTCACTTCTGTGGGCATGACTAACCAAAGGTTTTTTTGCCTTTGTCTTATGATATGACACTCAACTGAGTGGTGGGGTGAGAGGTACAGAACGATTAGGCCAGTAACCAGTCACTGATTTCTGGAAAGGTCTTTCTTGATCTCTGCTCCTTTCCCTCTTTGATAAATACTGCAATGCCCTCAACTCTTGTGTTCACTTCCTATAATGCTCCAGCTGAGCAGCAGGCCACATCACACCCTCTGGGCAAGCTGCATCTCTTTGGCCCTTCGTCTGATCTCCCTCTCCAAACTCTACCAAGCATCATTTAACAGGCTTCAACTTCTATGGAACCTAGGGCTTCTGACACACAGCCACCTGTGTCTGGGGGGAAGGGGTCCCTTGCAGCACAGATGGGTGGGAGTAGACAAGGTATCACATCAATACAGAATTCTGTTTTTGAGAGAACACTGCAGGAAATGCCTGGTCTGGCACTGCTCAAAATATCTTTCTCCCCTGGGTCTCACAGGTTGCAGCCTATGACTGCCTGAAACATGATCTTCACAGTGGCCAGCTCCAAGACCCTAATCAGTACTGTAACCTTTTTTCAAATGTATCCTAAGGCCAAATGGTGCTAGATTAGTCTCTGTCCTCTGGGTGATTCTCTGGCCTTCAGTTTCTCTGCTGCCTGTGTCTGCAAATATCTCACTTGCTGGGTACCCTCTCCTAAGGAGGGAAAGGATAGTTTGGGAGTCTATTCCAGGGGTTCGACCACTGCCACAGTACTGGCCCCTTCCCTAAGGATGTTAGATCCACTCCAAAGATGGGCTACTTCCCAGACCTTGGGAGTAAAGGGTACTGCCATCCAGAGGCAACCTGGTTTCCCTTTCAAAACCTGGACTCAATCTGGATTCAATGTGATGGACTTTTCCTTCATGTTGATTCTCTGTATCTGACTTTGTTTGCCTCCTCCATTTCTGACGACCTGTCTGCACCTTCTGTGACCTTCCCTTGTACACCTCTACCTTGACATGGTCATGATGAATATTAGTTTAGCAAGAATGTAATGTTCATTCTGGTAGTCTTCAAACTCTTGAAAATCACTACTTTTTCTTAGCAAGGATAAACTTAAAATTATCTGGGATTTATAAATATGATTTTTAAAATGTACTTGACTACCAGCATCATTAGATTTTTAAGAGTAGCCAGAATTAAAAGACTCTCATTTTTAAAAAGTATCAAGCTAGACTTGGAGGTTCACACATGTAATGCCTGCACTCTGCAAAGCTGAGACAGGAAAATACCACATTCAAACCCAGCCATGGCAACTTAGTGACTTAGTAAGAGCCTGTCTAAAAAAGAAAGAACAGGGCTGGGGATTTATTTCAGTAGTTAGAGTGCTTGCCTCCCATGCACAAGGCCCTGAGTTCGATCCCCAGCACCCAAAAAAAAAAAAAAAAGAAGGAAAAAAAATTTAAAGAGGAACTGATTTCTAGGTATGATTGTTCTTTCTATGAACATTTATTGTCAATTCACTGAGATCAGAGGTATACGATGACTAAAACAGTCTCACATATATTGCAGCACATATGACTATATCTAGCCTGACTGTTACCATCTTGGTGAAGAAAGGAAATAAAACAAATGATGTATATACTTCACTTATACTAGCATCTACTTTACTATAGATCTGAAATTTTAAAAAATAAATAATGCTGTGACTGGTAGACTAGAAGGCTATGCAGAGATTTTTCCCCACTGAAATATAAATTAATATTCCCTCTTTAGGCTACAATCAGGCTAGCTCTACTTTACAAGATTTCCAGCCAACTCACTGCCTTCAAGGAAGATGAAAGAGGCTGTGGGCTTAAAACCAAGCTACTTTTTCTCCAGCATATTTGTACATAAGAAAATGAGCGTATATATTTTCTCACATTCACTGAATTTTGTAGAAAGATCTTAGTTGTAAGATAATAGGAAAATTTCTGTTTGAGAATTCAGGAAGAAGCTGTTTTTTTTCTGTTTGTCCTGGTGCTGTGGATGGAACACAGGGCCTCAAGCATGCTGGGCAAGCACTCTACCACCATCTACACAGAAAATCCTCTACCACTACTCCAACAATTGCAAAATGAACTCGCACATCAACTTTTATTCCAATACTCATCATTCAACCTCTTGCTCTAACACTGAACGTGAGCTGAAAAAGTTGGGAAAGCAGTTGACTAAAATTTCCTCCAACAACTGTGCTATTATTACACTAGAATGCACCTCAACGAAAAGCCAAGACACTGGGAACAAGAGTGGTGACAATTCCTAAATACATGACAGGAACTATGACTTTTATAGAAAATTTCATAGATGAGAGCAACAACAGATCAGAACAATTCCTCATATATTTTTAATAAATATCAGAAGCTCTTCTTTTCTTGGAACAAGAGAACACTGATCAGTTTGTTCTGATGCCTAAAATAACAGAACCATGTAGTCTAGAGATATTTTTCATCAGAAAAAAGAGTACTATGAATATATGAAAACACTCAATATAAACAATACATAACAAAAACCTCAACGTATTATTTATTAACATGAACAAAGTCAGAGAAAACACTAACACTGTACCCTACTGTAATTGGTAATGGTTCATGAAGCATGCAAATATGTACAATAAGAAAATTATTAATGTCAGATATACAAAGGATAATAATAATTATTACTTAAGTCACTTCAGTCAAGTTTTCAGATTCCATGGACTATTTCAGGTCCCCTCTACCCTCCCACAGCACTGGGCATATTCCTAAAATATGTAAAATTCACTTACCCACTGATTTGCAATCTTTCTCTGTCTTTATTTTCAATAAACTTTCTAAAACTTGGCACTGTCATCTTTTTACCTGCTCACACCACAATACATGGCATAAATACAGGCTGGCAAGAGACACCTTGAGGGGTTTAAACTAAAGGACACACAATCCAACCCCAGGGTCAGAAACCACACTCTACCTGAACTGCTCTGGATTTGAAAATCGCAGAACTGGCACCCCATCCCTATTCCTGGTACCTATATCAAGCATGGATCTTGGCATCTCACTGTATGCCTTATCTACCTGTGTGAGCAGGGACATTTTTTGACTTGGACACTGTCCCAAAGGTCCTAGAGAAAAAAAACCACACATTTGAAATAACGGAAAAAATTCTTTTTTTGTTTTGCTTTGTATTTTGACATTTTTTTCTTTTTTGTTGTTTTGTTTTTCATGAACATGTGCGCTGAGTTTAGTTTTGTTTTGTTTTGTGTTTTCTCTCCTTTCTTTTCCTTTCTTCTTCAACAGTTTAATGGGGCCTGGGGAATTTTCTTTTCTCCTTTTCATTTGTTTATGTTTTTTTCTTATATTTATTTTTTTCTCTTCTCCCTTTTAACTTTTCACTCTTTAATTTTCATCTCTTCTTCTTACATTCTATATAATTTCTTTTTTCTCCCCCTTTTTCTTTTGTCTTGTTTCTCATTCATTTTTTTCTTATACCTTTGCCCACTTCTATAAATATCCTTCTACTCCCCAATAAGATCCTTTGTAACACTTCTGCTCCTTCTTCTCATATCACAGAGTTTAAGGTTTCAAAGTTTTCCTCTTGCATTCTCACAGTCTCAAATCCTGTATCTTTAAACAGTACAAGCATAAAGCTTTATTAATATTTTGTTAGTTAACTTTACTGTCACTGTCACTGTTGAATTCTTTTCTACCATTAGCAGAGATATAACCATCACATTATAGGACATAATTGCTTTTTATGGTATGTTAGCATCTAATATCTCTTGGACAATAATACTATATAGCTGACATGCTTGATATTAATAGGGTCTCATAATTATCACTATTTCTCTGTAAGTCAACACTCAGATTACTTTTGTGACATTAACAATACTAGAGTACATTCCCAGAGAACTTGCCACACCCAAAGTACATCACTGAAAAACAACTAAACGGATCTCTATAATAGAAAAAATGTCTTTAGACTATAAGTATTCACAACCTCAGAGGGAAAAAAAAAAAAGCCATGAGAAGACAAGGAAACAAAATGCCTCCCGAAACTCCTTACTCCCCGAAGTCATCCAGGGAGCACTGAGAGGCAGGATAGCATAAGCCCACACTGAAACTAAACAAAAGAATAACAGAGGAGGTTAGAAAATAGATCAAAGGAAAAAAAAAAGAAAATAGATCAAAGGATACTCAGCAGGAACAGAGAAGATATAACTAAACACATAATGGGAGTAATAACCAAAAAGATGCAAGAGCTTTCAAAAGACACCAATAAGCTAGACAAGCTAAACAAAACAAAACATGAATGACCAGTTTACCAAAGAAGTAGAGTCCATGAAAAGGTTTCAATCATAAATTCAGGAGATGAAAACTCATATTGAAAGTATGGGCAGCAGAAGCAACAAATATCTGAGAACAGAATTTCAAAATTAGAAGACAAAGATGTCTTCAAAGACCAATCACTCAAAGACATCTTAAAAGCAACAAAAGAACATGAATAATGGATCCAACAGCTGCTAGATGCCACCAAACAGGCCAATCTATGAAAAATTATAATATGTAAAAAATCAGAAAACAACACAAATGGCATTAAAAAAAACCTGTTCACAGAAATAACAACAAACACTCCCCAAATATAGGGAAAGAAATAAAGGTACAGATAAGCGAGGTATTCAGCATAGAACCCAAAACAGCCACAGCCAAAAGAGAACCTCTCCATGCCACGCTATACTGTACACAAAGTACAAGAAGTCCATCACAGTGACAAAATTTTAAAAGCTGTTAGAGAACGGGAACAAATAACAGATAAGGGTTGTTTTAGTTACTTTTCTCTCGTTGTTGGGACAGAATACTCGACACCCAAAGTTAGGGGAAGAAAGGTTTATTAGCTCACAGTCTGCAGAGGTTTCAGTCTATAGTCCACTGGGTCCGAGGCGGCAGGGCAGCGTGGCAGACCGGCAGCCGGCCGGCCGCAAAGTAAAGTGAGGAAAATGCAAGGAATGTATGCAAATAAGCAATGCAAACAAGCAGCTAGTTAAGCTTCTTCCTGTATCTTTATCTAGGCTACCTGCCCCCAGGGCGGCCCACACTCCCACCCCCAATCTCAGGCTCACATCCTTGATCCCAGCAGAACAATGCCAAACCGATCAATGGATCAATTTAGTAATCACACACTCTAGATCCAGCTATCTCTTACCACATGAGGCTTTGGGGGGACATCTAGACACAAACCATAACAAGGGTACACCCATTAGAATTACAGCAGACTTCTCTACACAAACCTTACAGACCAA
>PVJO010013524.1:0-51571 GCA_004026905.1 Hystrix cristata
GAACAAGACAAGGATGCGCACTGTCACCACTATTATTCAATATAGTTCTAGAAACATTAGCCAGAGCAATTAGACAAGAGAGAAATAAAAGGAATAAAGATAAGAAAGGAAGAACTTAAACTATCATTATTTGCAGGCGACATGATACTCTGCATAGAAGACCCCAAAATTCCACCAAAAGACTTCTAGATTTAATTACTAAATTCAGTTGTGTAGCTGGATACAAAGTCAACACCCAGAATTCAATAGCATTCCTATATACAAATAACAAACTCACTGAGAAAGAAATGAGAGGATACACCTTCATAATCATATCAAAAAAATGAAATACATAGGAATCTATCCAACAAGGAAGTAAAAGATCTTTTCATTGAAAAGTACAATACACTAAAAAAGAAAACTGAGAGGGATATCAGATAATGGAAAGATATCTTGTGTTCTTGGGTATTTAAGAACCAACATAGTGAAAATGACCATACTTTCTAAATTACTATACAATTTAATGCAATTCTAACCAAAATACCAATAACATACTTCACAGAATTACAGAAAACAATCATGAAATTCATCTGAAACCAGAAGTGACCAAGAATAGCAAAAACAATCCTGGGCAGCAGGGGCAAGGAACGAGGCATCACAATCAACAACTTGAAATTATACTATAAAGCTGCTGTGATAAAAACAGCATGGTACTGCATGAAGACAGACTTGAGGGCCAAAGAAACAGGCTAGAAGATGCAGAAACAACTTCAAACACACTCAAATACCTCATCTTCAGCAAAGGAGCCAAACACCCTCACTGGAAGAAAGACAGCCTCTTTAATGAATGGTGCTGGAAAAAATTGCTTACCAACATGCCAAAAACTAAAACTAGATATATGTCTCTCACCATGTACTAAGCTAAAATCAAAGTGGATCAAAGATCTCAACATTAAAAAGGAAACAATAAATCTACTGGAGAATAGAATAGGAAGAACTCTCAAAGACATAGCGGTAGGAAAAAAAAATTATGAACAGAACCCAGACTGCACGGGAAATAATACAAAGAATCAGTGCTTGGGATCACATCCTATTAAAAGGCTTTTGCACAGCAAAAGAAATCACCAGTAGAGTGGGACGAAAACCCACAGACTGGGAAAAAGTTTTTCCCAGCTGTCCCTCAGACAAAAGTCTAACATCTAGAATATATAAGAACTCAAAAAAAAATTAAACCCCTCAAATTTAAAGACTCAATCCAAAAATGGGCATCTGAAATGAACATTTCTCAGACGAAGAAATAAAAATAGCATATAAATATATGAAAAAGTGTTCAACATCATTGGTCATTTGAGAGATGCAAACCAAAACAATGCTAAGATTCCATATCACTCCAGAAAGAACAGCAGTTATCAAGAAATCAACGAATAACATCCTGGTGTGACTTCAGGAAAAAAGGAACCCTCCTCCACTGTTGGTGGAAATGTAGACTGGTCCAACCACTGTGGAAATCAGTTTGGAGATTTCTCAGAAAACTACAAATACAGGTTCCATTTGACTCAGCTATTCCTCTGCTTGGTATCTTCCCAGAAGAATTAAAATCATCATACCACAGCAATATATGCACAACCATGTTTAAAGCAACACCATTTGTAATAGCTAAGTCTTGGAAACAATCTAAATGCCCAACAACTAATGAACAACTAAAGAAGATGTGTTTTTTCTACACAATGGAGTAGTACTTTGTCACAAAAAAGGCAAAACTAGAGTCATTTGTAGGTAAATGGATACACCTTGAGAACACACCCTTAAGTGAAATAAATCAGACGCTCATGAGTACACATTTAATTGTTTCTGATATGAGAAACCGTTAATGTAAATAAGAATGAAGAGATATAATAGATATTATGTAAAGAAAAAAGGCAGTATTCAAAAGAGAGGAGAACTAGATAGGGATAAGGGGCAAAAGAAGGAAGGGAAAAAGAAAAGAAAGAAGAAAGGGAAAAAATGGAAAAATGTAAATAAACCTGCTGCAAATAGGGAAGGGTAGGGGAACAGAAAGGAGGGGTGGGGAAGAGGGGGGGAAAATCAAGATATATCATATACAGGTACAAAATAACCATGATGAATGTGATCATTATGTATACGATGTACCAAAACATGTTCTTGGTGAAGAAAAAAAAAAACAGACAACAAAACAAAACAAAAAAACCTCAACAAACAGACCCCCCCCAAAATAAAAGACCCAATCAAAAAATGGGCAAGTGAAATAAAGAGACACTTCACAGAATAAGTACAAATGGCCTATAATAAATACATGAGGAAACAGTGAACATCACTGGCCCTTAGAGAAAAGCAAATTAAAATAATATGGAGATTCCACCTTACCCCAGAAATAACGGCCATCATCAAGAAATTGAACAACACCAAATGCTAGAGAGGATGGCGGGGTGGGGGAGAACCCTTCTACATTGTTGGTGGTGATGTAAGCCACTATGGAAATCAGTATGGAAAAACCCTCAAAAAACAAAAATTAGAAATTCCATTTGACCCGGCTATTCGCCTTCTAGGTATCTTCCTGAAAGAGTGAAAGACATTATATTACAGTGATACATTCATACCCATGTTTATTGCAGTACAATTCATAATAGTGAAATCTTGGAAGCAGCCTACATGTCCATCAACAGATGAATGGATTAAAAAAATATGGTATTTACACAAAATGGAGTACTACTCTACCATAACGAAAGATAAATTTGAGTCATCTGTAGGAAAATAGATGGACCTTGAGACTATAATGTTAAATGAAATAAATCAGACACATAAGCTTAAAAAAGAATCACAAGATTTCTCTTATATGAAAAACCTAAAGTATAAATAAAGAGCAAAATAAAAGGCAGATAATAGGAAGTAGGGAGACTGATCTTTCTTAGAGGAAAGAGGGTTAAGAGATGGGAGGAGAGGAAGGAAAGAAGATGAAAAAAAGAATTAAGAAGTGTAATGTACATGTCCCATCTCCACACAAGGAATGTAAACATTATGTACTGCAAATATGTACTAATAAAAAATATATTAAAAAAGTATAAATGTGAAGGAAAATGCATTATCAATAATAATTACATATAATCACTATATAATAATATAATTTTACTACTAACACAGTATATATAACATACAAAATATAAAATAATATACATAACAAAGTATATATAAGTGGACACACATAGTTTAATAATAAAAGTGCTTATCAAATTCCATTGAAAAGAGGCTTTGACATAATTTCTTCCCCTAAAAGATTTTCTAAAAAAATTCGTAGAATTGAAGTAAAATTTAGAATAGATAATAAATTTAGCAAGACTGAAAAGAGTTTTAAAGTCTAAGTGTCTAGAAATCATTATTTAGACTGGTCTAACATTTTCATAAATGCCAAATATATCCAATACACAAACAAATTTCAGGAAGATCTTACAATTCCTAATGAGTGGACAGAAAACTGGAAGTTTTATGAAGATGCTAGTCCTATAGCCACAATAATACAAATGACTTCTCGGGGCCTGGGGATTTAGCTCAGCGGTAAAATGCTTGCCTAGCATATGTAAGGCCCTGCATTTGATCCTTAGCACTGAACAAACAAACAAACAAGATTACTTTTCTGCATTAAAAACCATGTCAAATTTAATTTGAAATGTTATCTGCAACTCTTATTACGTTATTCTCTGAGAAACAAAGGGAAAGAACGACATTTATTGAGCAAATACACATGTTGTTCTGGGTGTGTAACTGCATTTAATAATTGGCAATTAAAAGTAAGTCTACTTCTTTCATTCAACACATACTTTCTAAGTACTTCCACCATGGAAGACATTGTTGTAAGCACTAGGAAAGGTACACAAATAAAACTAGGTGAAATACATTGTAGAAGATTGGGATGGGAGCTACGATGTGCAATGAAGATTAGAGAGGGCCACTGAGGAGATCTCTAAACAGAGGCAGTGGAACAGGATGCAGGACCAGAAGGCTACGGAGAAACCAGACTGCAGGACCTGGAGACTACATTCACAGCTGGATTTTTTTAAAAGAATCAGTATGGCTTTTCTGAAGTAGAGAATAGATTGCTGAGAGGCAAGGATGGGAGAAGGGAATAAAAAGCTGCAGTAATGCAGGCAAGAGATAAAGGCTGCTTGAACCTGGTGGTAGCAAAGGGCGCAAGAAGTGATAAAATTTGGATGAATCTGAAGGTAGAGCCAACACGGTTTGCTGATGTATTAGAGCTGTCAAGTCAGTATACACGAACAACTGTATAAGTCTTATTATAGAAAAGGTATCCGAAAATTACTCAACAGCTTATAGTCTTTCCACAATGCCTTACTGCTTCAGGGAACGGATAATGGAAATCGTAAGCATAGGGCATCTACCATACAGATGGGATGCTTTTCATTTTACAAATGAAGGTTAAAGAGACGTTTTCTCTTAGTAAGTGGTATCACTCCCTATCTTATGAGATTTATTTCTGCTATGGACTAAACTGTGTTTCCCCTCATGCAAACTCCCCAAAGAAATTTCATATGTTGAAGCCTTTACTCCCAGTGTGACAGTATTCAGGGTTTGACCTTTGGAAATTAGGGTTACATGAGGTCATGAGGGTGACGCCCTTATGATGAGATTGGTAGATTTATAAGAAGAGGAAGAGAAAAAGGCTCTGTCTGCCATGTCAGAACACAGGAAGAAAGCAGTTAGTGGCAAGACAGCCCTCATGGGACCAAAGTGGTGGGAACCTAGATCTTGGACTCCCTGGCCTCCAGGACTATCGAGGAAAAAAAGTGTCTGTTGTTTAAGCCATCCAGTTATGACCTTGTCCAATGATGTAGTGCAGTCTGAAAATACAAAAAGATGGGAAAGGAGACAGGAAATCTGTGGATAACAGAATCATACCAGGTTACCTCCAAGTGTTAGGAACACAAGGGTAGATCTCCACATTCTTGAGGCTGATGGAAACCAGTGCTTGGCAGAATGAGATGGACAACATTTCATAAAATTAGATATCAGAATACTGTTTTGCTCTGGTTTCCTCACACCAAGTGCTTCAGAGACTTAAAGCAGCCACCATGTTCTAGGTGCTGTTCAAGTTTTAAGCATATAACACGCTCAGTACAGACACATAGTTATCCATAATATAAAAGTGGATTTTCTATGCTGCTATCTTAATGTATCTGTGTAAATGTGCCATAGTGTGGTAATTCCCCCGAGGAGCAGTTCTCTCAAATCCGCTCTCTTCCTGGTACCCCTATCTCAGTTAAAGCTGCTTACCTCATGGTCATTTTTTTTCCCCCTTGGTACTGTCGACAGAACCCAGGGCCTCATGAACTCTAGGCGGGCACTCTACCACTGAGCTACACCGAAGCCCCTCGCAGTTACCTTGACTCAGCCCCATCCTGCCCTTCATCTCTATGTCTGGACAGTTGCCAGTATTAAGAAACACTAAGTCTACAGTGTGCCTCATGAGAGCAATATGTCTTTTTCACTCGCAGCCCAGAGATGACTCTGGTCCTACTTTTGGCAACATTTCTGAATGCATCTCTTTTCCTGCAGTCTGCCCCTCTGCTGTTCATCTGACATGCTGGGGCCTGCTTAATTTTACAGCATGGTTCAGCTCATATTACTGTCTATCAAAACCATATGGTAGTTTCACATTGACAGCTGAATTCAGTGTACATTTTTCTGACTAACTTTCGGGGCCCTCTGCAATGTGGCCCCAACTTGCCTTTACAAGCTTGTCCCTATTACTTCCTTTTCAAGGTAATTACAACTCTAGCTAAAATCAATTATTCTTCTTGAAACTATCTTTGTTTTAGAAACTCTGTGGCTTTGCTCATACAAAAATACTCCCTTCTTTTAATCAAACTTTGGCTCTTGTCTATCAAAAGTTGACCAGTCCTTTAGGTCCTTGTTCAATGTGATCACTACTGGCAATGAGACTCTCCACAAGCAGGTGCACCTTTATTCTAGGTTCTAGGAGGTAATAACTGTACTTCGCTCATCTCTGAATCCCACTTGGTGGTAGCATGGTACCATACAGAACACAAAGCTCAATGATTATCTGTGAGGGAAACAGTTAAAGACCAGATGCTTTAAAAGAGACTGCCACTAACCTTTCCAATTGAAGCCATAACTTTCCCCTTTCTTTCAGGATATCAGTGGAGACAAATGGTTTTAACAGTATCTTCCTGGTTTCTTCCTTTTCTTTCTACTCTTCCATACAAATAGAAGATACATTTTAGTGATTAAAAGTCCCCTGTAAAAATGGTGTTACCAGGCTACATCTGGGAAGAAAGAATATGTACTCTTTCTTACTCTTTGGTGAGCAAAGGGAATATGAGATGACATGTTTGAATTAGAGGTAGAAAGGAAATGGAGTCTTCAGAGAAGGAAAAAAATTGCAAAAGAAAAACCTGTTTCACAAAATACAGTCTGAGGAAAATCTTTCAGCTGCATGCCAAGATTAAGATAGATCAATAAAACCTCTGAAACCAAAACCATGTGAAAGGCCCTTTAAGGCCTGATGGCAAAATACAAAGCTAAGGCTCCAAGAATGTAAAATCTTTCTTGAGTAACCATAAAAACAATTCTTCAATATTCAGTAGCCTTTATGGTCCCCAAATATGCTTAGCACAAATTGCTTATTACACAGATAGGGACAATCAAAATTCAAAAGGCCAGCATTTTCAAAAGGACTTTTACCAGGGCTGTAATTAGTTGTTCAGGCAGAAACTACATACATGTCTAATTGCACACACAATTGGCTAATTGTATCTCCAAAATAAAGGGTAAAGGGTTAATTGTATCCACATCTGGCCGTAAAGAAAGAGGTTGTCCTTTGAAAATATGCCACTACACTTAGAAGAAAATTTGCATTAAACAACCATCCCTATTACTACTAATAATTATAATAATACCACATGTTTACAAATGAATACCTTTCATTGTGATCCTGAAAACACTTTACAAACATTAATTAATCTCACAATACTCCTATGAGGTGTGAAAGGTGATTATCCCAATAGTGTCAATGAGGAAATACAGAAAAGTTAGATAATTGTCAAAAAGTCACAAAGGAAATCAGAGCTCCCAGCTCCTGCCTCTCGACTCCAGCTCAGGTCACCAGGGAGGCTCAATGGGGAGCCTGGTTCACATAATCAGCAGAAATGAGCCTAAAAAGAACACAAAACTAAGTAATCCAATTTCAGAACAGTGAAAACTGGCCTAATGATTTAGAAACCACTTTGACTTTTTTTTTTTATTAGAAGCCACAGACAGACAGACTGAAGAGTCGGGGTACAAAGTAAAACTTCTTCATCTCTTAGAGTGCTTCTTATGATCCAATATTTCGGATAACTTTTTAAAAGTACAGAAAATTATATATCACCAAGTCCTGTAAGCAGTGGATCCTTAGAATGTTCTGGCCGTGGCAGCTGTGAGGTGAGGACATTTTTGACATAAAGACATGAGGTGGGGGTCTAAAAGCAAACCCATGTTACCTTAATTCTAAATGTTGTGCATCTACATTAAATTACTAGTCAGGAGCATCCAATTTATACTATCAAGAATATATAAGTTAATACAAATACTCATCCTTATAAGTACAAAAGTATCCCATTAGTATTTGGCATAACCTAATCATATTCTTTAAGAGTCAAAGATATGATATATTTTAAAACAAAATACACATTTTAATGCCTTATTTATTTTTATAATAAAAGTATCTGTAGATCTATCAGGAAATGTTTAAGTGATCTGCTAATAACAAATTTCTCTATATAGATATTTATAAAAACATGGAAATAAAAACATGCTTGAGTTCAATTCACTTACCCAGTGATGATATACTACTGGAAAATACAAAGACAAACAAAACAAAGTTCCTGCTTTTGGGGCACTTATCATCTATGTGTTCATTTATACTCACTCACGCCCCAGCATATCTCCTCCTACAAAGGTCTCAAGGCAACATCTGATGGGATAAAGAGACTACTGAGTAACACAGCTGGGGACAAAGAAAGGAAAACCAATATGCTGATGATAAAAATCAGTAAGACTGGTTCCTATACTTTAAAGTTGGCTCAAAGTTACTGAGCACCCAGAGGAAGAGAAAAGAACATGCAAAGAAAAGAAAGCAATAAAAAAGAAATACTAGAACATGCAATAGAATTTTTTTTAATACCTGGGAGGTAAAAATCAATACAGCATGGGAGTGCTTAAAACAGAAACTTGTCATGGGAGAACGGGACAGGCTGCAGGGTGAACAGTCTCATTCCAGGCTGGGCTTGAAGGGCAGGGCTGACCTGCATAGTGGACTACAGAAAGGGTATTCCACTCTCACTACCCAGCAAGCAAAGGCTGAGAAATGTGCAAGGGAAAGCCAGGTTTAGGGAGTAGAAAGTAGATTCTAGGATGGAGTACCAACAGACGGAGTTCTACAGGGACCTGGCAAGGGCTGCAGGCTCATTCGCAAATGTCTGTTAAGTAATGGATAACACTGTAGATTTCTCAGGAGGGAGAGAAGATAATACAAGTTTTTCTTTCCTTTAAGGAGAAAATTCTAGCACTGTGTAAAGAACAGACCAGAAAGGCAAAAGTCAGGAGGAAGAAGTGTCAGTCAGTGGGCCCTGTCTGCACTAAGTTAGACAAGGGCTGCGAAGAGGCTACTCTCTGGTCCTGGCAGAGAAGGGGTAAAGGGGAGGACAAATAGGCGGCTTGCTAACAGGACTTACTGAGTAATTAAATGTGAGGAAAAGGATGAGTCACACACAACTGGAGGATGCCTCATCTCTAAATCCTACATGACCAGAAAGGTTCCGAGGCTGATACTGCATGGTTTTTCTAACATTTTATTGGGTCTAACATCAACAAAATTAACAGATGCTGTATATGTGTATAAAAATGGTTGCTATAAATGAAAACGATATAAAATTATTTTTTTAAAATGCTCCTGCATTGTGTCTAAAATTGTATCAGCACAGGAAAGGTATCATTCTTTAAAATAAAAAGGAAATGTATTTCAGTCAGATTCAAGATCTGACACCTAAAACACTGTGGTCATGTTCTAGCTCAGGCTTCAGCATTTTCCTTTCTCTGTTCACTTACAAAAGGAAAGGAAAATGGGCTTTAAGGTTTTTTCCTAGAGCTGGAAATGATTTGCACTCATTATGTACCCTATAGCCTTCCCTCTCACATTTCAGGGACAACACAAAACTATGATCAAGGAAGACTTGAAAATTACTTACTGAATAAATGAACTAAAATATTAAAGTCAAACAGAATTCATCTACTCTCTAAATCTACAGTCAATTGCTGTTAGCACTGGACTCTGTGAAATTTGAGTGTGCAAGTGATTACTGTTCTTCATTCAACAACTTAAAATGTCCAAGAAAGATCTATCTTCTAAAATTTACCCCATCACTTCATTTAACAAAAAATTGCTAGATGTCCTACCCAAGGCCAAGTCATTATTAATGCTAACCCTAAAAACTGCTAGAGAAAGAACATTTTACAGGAAATTATTTGGAAGATATTGCAACACATTTATAGCATTTCCTTAGAAAGTGACATGACCATATAGTCAATCTTATATAATTAAAATTCTACCCCTTATAATGGTATTCCATTTTGTGTTTTGAAGGAAAACCACTGATTTTTATCTACCCTAATTTAACAAGAATATTATTGCGAATCACCTAATCACAGGTGAAATAAAGTTCAAAGTTTTCAATTTGACATTCAAAGCCCTAATTGAGCAAAGCCAACAGCTTTCCTGGTCATAATTCCCTCTAATATCCTGGCTGGTGATTTCCAGGAAGGGGGAGTAACCCTGAGTGTACAAACACTGAGGAGCAGGAAGAACAGTGAGAAGCCAGATTCAAAAGGGCTACACAGGTGAAAAGAAAGGGAAGGGGAGAAGAAAAGAAGGCAGGGTGGGGGGTAAATCAGGGCAGGAACTGCCTGCTTCTTCTGGATTAAGGCCTTCCGTGTCAGCGCCTTAGTCCCTACACATGTGAAGATAGATATAGATTTAGAGTCCACCTAAACAATGTATACACATTGGAGGAAAAGAAAAATAGTATGAAGTTTTTCAACAGATGGTGTTACTCTCATATTGGCGACCCTAGAGGGTGTCATATATCGCAGAAAACCCACTATACTGCCGGCCCTTAGAGAAGAAATTGAAAATACATGTGCAGCAATCTCAATGACCAACGTTACCCAAGCAGCAGTTCCCAGTACTAACAAATGCCTGGAAGCTAATGGCCACCACTCTGAGCACCTCTTCTAATTGTAGAGGCCAAAGATAACTTGTACCTATCTCACAATGTCTCAAAAAATTTAGTATTAAAATATTTATACAAGTTTTTCTTTTCCTGAAGTGTGTATACATGTTTTTGCAGACTCTGTAGATATATAAATGATTTAGAGTTGTTGCTGCTGATTAACACTAACATCAGAACCTAAAATTGTCTCACTTGACACAGGACTTCATCTCTGCCTTAACCAATGCCACTGAGCCAAATATTGATTTATAATGACTAATCACAAAATGCCTCACTTTCTCCACTAAACAACTTAAAGTTGACTATTACTTCTAGGTCATGATACACTTCCAAATGTTAGTATCACTGCATTTTCTTAAAAGTTACCTGTCAGTGAGTTTTACATAATAGCATAAAATTTTCTCTTCAGATATATGTAATCAGTTAAAGCATGAACCAATTTTAAAATACATATACATTATAAAGATAGTAATATACTGTAAAGATAGTAATGAAATATCCTAAAATAACAAGTTGTTATAGTTTGTGCCTGAATGTCCCCCCAAAGCCTCATGCTGTCATAGGTGGTGCCTGAATCTAGAGCATGTGACGCTGGATTAAGGGCACATGATCACTAACTCAGTCTGCTGCCCAGTTTGGCTCCACCCTAATCCTGCAGCCTGGACACGATGTAAGGGGCAGAAAGAAGCTGCTTAGGTACCTTGCTTACCTTGCTGCCTTCTGCTTGTCTGCCCAGTCACCCTGCCTTGGAGCCTGCCAACTATGGACTGAAACCTCTACAAACTGTGAGCTAAATGAACCTTTCCTCTCCCTGTAGGGGATTTTGTCTCAGCAATAAGAAAAGTAACTAAGACACAAGTGATACCAGTTGAATGTGGGGCAACTACCTCTGTTGTTCTTGTTTGCTGACTTACTGATCATCTCCTAACTTTTGCTGGGAGGTGATCAACTTAGCCAATTCAGCTACCATGTACCCCTCTGTATTCTAAATTTCTCTTACAGAATTTAGTCTATAGTAAATAGGATTTTTACTATATAGTCAATATATAATCTTGTCATGACATGCTATCATTCAAATTTTCATGTACCCATGTCCTGGACCATTAGACTGATAAAACACTTGAGGGCAGAAAGAATTCATCCTTTTCTTGTGGCACTGATCACAGCATTATGCAAACAGTGGGCATAATATAAATTTTTTTCTGAACAGTCTTATCATTCCTTATAATGCACTAAATAACTGAATCTTCAGGCACACTATTAAAATATTAATTAATAAACTAAAATTTAACTCTATTTTATTGGCATAATATTTATTGGAATAATCCCACAAAGACAAAAGGTAAATTATTTGCCTCAATTTACATTGTTATAAGATTACTAGTCACGCACTAGAAATCTTTCCCTCCTCTTCTCTAATTAGAACTAAGTACTATGGCACAGTTGTAATGTGCCTAGCCCACAACATTTCCTAGCCTTCCTCACTGATAGAGTAGCCAGTGAGAGCAGTAGCCAGTGAAAGCTGTTGGATGAGACTTCTGTAAAATTACTTAAAGGGTAGTGCCTTTTGCCTCAGTTCTTTCCGGCTATGGTTAGAGATGCAGCGCCATCGTGTAATCAAGAGACAAACTGGTATATGGAAGACATACAAAGGTGATGAAGCAGGAATACCGAAAAAGTGTAGGACATTGATAGTATCACAGAGCCATCACATCAGCTTTCAATTGCTTACCTACGGCATTTTTAGACACAGAAAAAGAAATCCCTGGTTTATTTACATCACTAGTTCAGGACTGTCCATTACTTTGAGGTCAAATGTAACTCCTGATTCATCCACATACATGCATTTTAGAGGCAACATCTAGGAATACTATTTGAGAGAGGATTAGAAGTTCCCCAGCTTTTTTGAAAAAAAAAAAAAACAAACCCTATTTTCTTTGGTACTATACAGCATATACTTCCTATAAAGTAGGATATCATGCCAATATTATTCATTCTTTAGAGATAGGGATTGAACGCTTCTGATAGCATGCAAATATTGTCTGAGAAGAATTACACTTTAAGCTATCAATATAATTGAATGTCTCACTGTGAATTTATTTATTAACATCGGTGACTGGATAGGCTCTGAGAGGATGGAACACAAGACAGGTTAAGGTTTTCTGTAGGAAGATTCTAACCTCCCCCACACAATCCCCATCCCAGAGAGATGGATGGGCAGCCTTAATGGGCCAGGGTACAAAAAACAAGAAGAGTGATGCAGGACCTGAAGAGAAAGGTTACCAAAGTAAACTGACCTCACTTTATTACATAAACCTACCCATGCTGCCCCTCTATACGGGTGTACTTTATTTACTCTACCAAAAAAAATTCCAGTTAACTAACAGCCAATGTGAGTAGACTGATGATCAAGAGTCATGTTTCCATTCTCCAACTGATGGGAAAGAAATGATGGGCTGTGTAGTGAGCAGCTAGGGCAGAGGACCAGTTTCACAGGACTGGATATACATAAACTTTTACCAAGGGGTCAGTTGGTCCACTGAGGCACCCAAACATTTCTCAAGTACTTATGATTGGTGAGACTCTAGGCTAGAAACTACAGATTCAAAATGATGATTATAATTCAAAAAATCTTCCACAGGAAGAACAACACACTCTAACAACACACTAATGTACATGATATCAAAAATGTACACAAAGCTGAAGTAGAATTAACTCCAAAGAAGATAAAAGATGGCCAGGGAAAGCCTTACAGAGATACCTAAAAAGAATTTTCAAGGATGAATAAGATTTTGCCACAGAGACAAGGAGGTATATGCATTCCACTTAGAGGAACAACATTGAAGATATGAGTATCTGAGGCACTAAAAGTATTTGTTATTGTTGTAGAATTGTAAGCACTGAGAAAGATGTAAAAGGGAGAACTGGATAGAACCCGAACAGGAAGGACATCGAATGCTATGCTAATCATCTTGGACTTCATCTGATAGTTACTGAAGGTGGGCCAGTGGCACGCTAAGATTTTAAACTCTCAAAAAATCACCACTGGCTATAGAATTGGAAAGGAATGAGGCTAGGGAAGAAATGTCACCTGGGAAACAGTAATGATCTTGATGAAAAGGGATGAGAAAATGCAGTTAGAAATGGTTCTTCTTTGGTTCTGTGGACCAGAGGAGGAGAGGAGGGAGGGAGCACAAAGGGAAGTTAAAACATGTCACTTGGATGGCATAGGTTTTTTGTTTTTGTTTTTGTTTTTTTCCGGGGGAGGGGAAAAGTTGTTCTATGACCCATTTGTCCTCAACATTGCTAATAAAACACACAAGAAGTCCCTGTTTTCTCTGAGTTTACTCTATTAAAAATTTATAATCTGTGATAATACTTTTAGGGATTTCACATTAGATGAACTAAAAACAAGGGCGGGTAAAAAGAGAAAGAGAAGCTTTTTGCTATGTATAGTTTTTTGCTGCATACTATCAGTTTATAAGCACTTTCTCTTATTAAAAATGAAAAGTAGGCAAGATGAGAATACAGTCTGCTCTTTCCCACTCCTTCCCCCCAAATATGCGTACAATTAATAAGGCACACATGTGAGGCAGCTTTGGGCCTCTGGAAATTGTGCCTGTATTATATGCTGTATTACCTCTAAGTACTGGGCACGTTAGGATGAGCAAATGGCACAACTTTGACCAGAAGCAGTTCTTTAATTTTTTTTTTTTTTTTTTTTTTTTTTTTTTTTTTTTTTTTTTTTTTTTTTTTTTTTTTGGTGCTGGGGATCAAACTCAGGACCTTGCGCTTGCTAGGCAAGCACTCTAACTGCTGAGCTAAATCCCCAACCCTGCAGTTCTTTAAATTAAAGGGCTGAGTCATCACTTGGGTTGCCAGATCAAATACAGATAATTCTTTTGGTTTAATATGGACCCAAGTATTGCATGGGACAAACTTACACTAAAAGATTATTGGTTTACTGAACTCAAATTTAACAGGACATCCGGGGTTTTTATGTACTAAATCTGGCAATCCTAGTTATGGTGGTACGTTAAGGTGAAAATGTTAGCTTAATTAATAAGCTATTTATCTTATTTGTGGCATTCTGGCTTCCTTTACACAACGGAAAATGTTATTATCTACATGAGGGAATTAAAAAGTACAATATAAAAAAGTTAACTTAAATGACAAGTACATTATAAAGACTTTCTCAACAATATTGGGATCACACCTTTTTAATACTGTGTCCTGTTTGAAACATCTAGCAGAAGGGGCCATTCCTAATTAATAAACAGAATATTAATGCTTTCAGGAAAAAATAATGTTCACTGACATGTTACAAGTACTACAACCTCAAAGACAAGTTTATAAAAGGCAAACAGCCCATAAAAACACAGACGCATACAAATTTTTCTAAAGACATGCCACTTCAAAATTTTTTTTTAATAAATACTTTTGTGATAAATGACAGAAAAGATGGCCAAAAAAGTCTTTCCTGTTCACAAGGGTCTTACCAATATGGCCTCGACTGACAGCCAGAAAGAGG
The DNA here is from genome assembly GCA_004026905.1 of Hystrix cristata. Lineage (NCBI taxonomy): Eukaryota > Metazoa > Chordata > Mammalia > Rodentia > Hystricidae > Hystrix > Hystrix cristata. Next base: position 14,830 of record PVJO010013524.1, read on the forward strand.
GTAATTGAGGCATATTTGGAATCCAGGGCAAGGAAGGAAGGCCAATTGTTCAAATCTAAGAATTTTGCTGCATTTACCGTAAAGCATTGTGGTTATTTTTTAAAATATATTTTAAGTTTACTTTTATTCCTTCTAGACCCTGTTCCTCATTAAGGTACAGATACAAACTGGGACTACTTATAGGGTAGATACTAAACAGGCCATCTGCTGGTGTGATACAGACCTCCACCTTGCATGCGTATCAGCCAAAGAGAAAAGAACTCTTATTCATCAAATTTAAGAAGCACTCTCTCATTCCATGCTAATTGTATGCCCCTTTGCACGATATAGTACAAAAGATAGCATACGATGAAAGGATTAAAAAGAAAACTACCAGTCTTGCTTTTTTGTGGGGGGGGGCAGATTAACTTATTACTCTTTAGAGAAAGTAAATGATGAATTCAATACATTTATCTCCACAGAATGATGTTTACAAATCTCATTATTATCAAGGTTTATTCAACTGCTTCTCTCTGCCTAACACTGTGACTTCATTTTACTAATCCCAGCACCCCAAAACCTTTAAGTTGGTGCCAGCAATTCATAAATTAAAAAATTTAAAATAAAGCGCACACAGATTTTATCCTTTTTTTCTTACCACAAAGAAAACAGTTACAGACCAGTGGAAAAGACAGGCAGACTGATAACAAATCCTTGTTCCTAGGTCTATGGCATGTAGGATCCACTTCGGCTACTATGTTAAAAAACATTTTTCGCTACTGATTTTATTGGTAATAGTAGGTAATAATATAATGAATGACAGAATATTATTCAAGGGTCATAAATAAGATGTTAAACCATGGTAATTTATGATATACAATAATTTACAGTGTAAATTAACATGAACTTGGTCTCTGAAAACCTGTGTTCCTTTATATTATCAAAATACCAACGGAATATTAACAACCACATAATACCGTAAGGGGAAGAGGTGAAGGTGCAGAAATGGTAGGTATAGTTCACTCATTCGGCTGCACAACAGAATGGCATCAATGCCTTTCATGACTATCTGTTGATCGCTATCAGTCAACTGTATTAGGGTTGGCAATTCCAAACACCTGCTTCAACCTAGAGCTAGCCTGGGCCCTTGAGAAGAGCAAGAGGATAACCGGGCTTCTCTGACTTCCAAAAGAATTGACTGTACAAGAGGTTAAAAACTGAATCAGATAGCTGTTGACACCTAACATTTGCCAAACCCATTAAGCATTTTAAAAAATGTGTTTAGACAGGCATTGTCCATTAAAACTATAAGGGTGGACATATATAATGTTAAATTTTCTTGTTAGTCATATTAAGAAAGTTAACAACCAGTGAAATTAATTTTAATCCTCTGTTTTTTTAACAATAAAACATAAATATTACACCAACATGTAATTAATATAAAATACTGAGGCTTTTTTAATATCAAGTCTTTGAAACCCAGGATGTATTTTACCTCTGAATTCAGACTAGACACTTTTCAAGTATTCAACAGCAACATGTGGCAAGCAACCACTACATTAAGCAGTATAGTTAAAATTTCACAAACTTAAAAACTTGTTTCAACTTGCCTTAATTAGTACCCAATGTTTTCCTGTAAGTCAGATTTCAAGCCACTAGTGAGATTGCTTCTCCTTTTGTGTTAGTGAATACAGTGGGCCACAAAGTACAAAAAAGATATGCCACTGGAAACAGGGACTGAATCTGAAAAAGGTCGTGTCTTATCAGGAACATTTACTTATACAATACACTACTGTATTTGTCTGCCTGGCCATTTTCCTGTTTCTGCCAAAGTTTAGGAGTTTTCATTTTTCTTAGAGGATCTAATTATCAGCCAATTACCCAAAAATCAGTTAAATAGTCACATCTTTACCATTTTAAATAAAATCTTTTAAAGTAGCAAACTATGGAATTCCTAAATCCAAACTGGTGTATGACTAATTGGTAAAAATCATGGATTCTCCTCATGAAAATGCTTTGAAAAAAATCAAGAAAAGAGTAAAAACGAATGAATACCAAAATACACTAAATTCCACACTAACAAGCTCTTTGGGCCTTATGAAACCACAAAAGAAAGCCTAAGGGCCTGTGTGCTAAACTGAGACCCGGCGGGTCATTTTGAAGAGTTGGAGCCAAGATGATCATTAGTAGGAAAATAAATGAGAATAGTGCCAGGATTTAATCCTTAAATCTGAATGTTCAAAATTTAAAAGATATAAAATTTCATTTTTTTCTCCTTATTTGTTAGTAAATTTTAATTTCAGGTTGGAGCTTTGACTTGTCATTTCCAAGCAAAATATTAGAAATCAGCACATAAGTGGAATTACAGATTCTACAGTAAACACACAAGTCTTGAGATACAGAAAGAATATTCACTCAATCACTCATATTGAGAGCAAGTAACGTAATACAATAGGTCAGGAAGACTAAGTATTTCCATTGCTCTAATGTACAATTTATGTACAACTTCATCTATAATTCTTATAATCCATCACCCTCAGATCTCATGCTCTCTTGTTTCACTATCTTTCTGCATTTGGAACTCCTTAACACTTGAGGAAAGCAGTAATATGGTTAACTGATTCATTTGGTTAATTAATGGGTAGCCTTGTGGTGCCCTAAAATTTGCCTGGGTGACAATTACCTGCAAAAGACACAGGTACAGTCTTTAATCCTGGAGTTCAATTATGGTCAACTATCTTGCTTGATCTTGATATGATGAGCTTTTAGAAGCATAACGCAATTTTTTAAAACCACAATCCTGGACAGAGTAATAATCCAGAAATTTCAGACATATAGAACAATATTTAACTAAGTCTTTCCCAAAACAAATGTTTGAGATGTATGTTGAAATAAATGGAATGGTCTGATATTTTTAAAATGTATTTAGAAGGAGAAATTAGAAAATTATGGTTTATTAACCAAGCTAAACAAGGTTTTACTTAGGCCATGATAAAATGCAAATGTGGTTATTCCTCAGATCTTTTTTTGTGACAAAACAACCTTATATCCAACTAAAAATGGTCTTCTTTCCAATCTGATTCAGTGACCCTTCTGTAAGATTTCTGCAGCATCCTAGCACTCATCACCACACTTACAAAGCCCTGCAGAAATCACCTATACAGCCTGTAAGTCTTACCTTCTTCCAATAGTTCCTGTTACTTGTTAGATATAGGACCACATAAGTAACTGTTGCAGGCAAATGCACACACACTATATATATAAAATTGTGTGTGTGCGCGCATGCGTGTGTGGGTGTGGTACTGGGGACTGAACCCAGGGTCTCGCACATGCTAGTCAAGACTCTGCCACTGAGATACATCTCCAGCACCCAACTTTTTTTTTGAGACAGGGTCTCAATAAGTTGCCCAAGCTGACCTCAAACTTGTGTTCCTCTTGCCTCAGCCTCCTAAATAGCAAGGATTACAAGACTGCACCACTGCACCTGGCTATTATTTGATATACTGGAAACTGGGGATTAAACACATGAGAAGCAGGAATTATTCTTGGTTTGAGGAAAATCTTCAGATGCTTTTCATTTTCCCATTTTTCTAACTTCTTATTTTTTGTCAAAGTCCTATACTATGACAGCAAGACACATACAAAAAGACCCTTCAGAATTACTGCTTAAAAATAAAGAGAAAAAAAAACTGAATAATTTTTAAATGCCATTTAAAATGTTGCTTCAGTCAGGAATGGATACCAAAACAATTGAGATAAAAAAAATCAAAACACAACTGAGTTTTGAGCAAAAGTATAATACATACTCAATATAAAATAATTAGGCAGGTTAAATTGGGCAAGAGAGATAAAAGTAACGTTAGGATTTGGGAATTAGAATTACCACCCAGCTAGACTAACAGGAATAGTTAAATATAACCTTAAAAAAAAAAAACAACTAACAGAAACTGTGGAGAAATTGGTGAGAATTATTAAAGTCTGAGAATTAGAGTAATTTTACAAATATACTCCCATTATTCTAGCATTGGAAAACAAAGAACTTCTGATGGAAAGTACATTGTGATTCCATCTCACTCCAGTCAGAATGGCTATCATCAAGAATACAAAGAACGATAAATGCTGGCAAGGATGTGGAGGGAAAAGGAATCTTTCTGCACTCCTGGTGGAAATGTAAATAGTAGAGCTACTTTGGAATGATAGTTGCTCAAAAAATTAAAAATGCAGCTTACATTCCATTCAGCTGTGCCACTCCTTGGTATATACTCAAAGGAAATGAAGTCAGAACACTATAGGGATGCATATATAACCATGTTTATTGTACCACTCGTAATAGCCAAGATATGGAACCAGCCTAGGTGTCTATCAATAGATGAACAGACGAAATGTGGTACATGTACAAAATGGAGTATTACTCAGTCATAAAGAATAAAATTTTATCATTTGCAGAAAAACGGAGGTACATGGAGATCACATTGAGCGAAATGAGTGAGACGCAGACAAACAAATATAATGTTAGCCCTAATATATGGAATCTAAAACAGATGGCAAGAAATTAGAAGAGAGACTATTATTAGACAAGAGGAAGGGAATAAGGGGAAAGGGTGAGTAAGGGTGTGTGATGGGGGGATGAATACAATAAAAATATCCACATTGAAATCCAAAAAAATAAATGTGAAACTGAGGGGAGTAGGTGGAGCAAAAAAGGTGAAGGGGGATAAAATGATTAAAATACATTATGTACATCTATTAATCTGTAAAAATAAACCAATTAATCTGTATAACCAATATGCAGTCATTTAAAAAGATGTGAAAAAAGTAAAGAATTTATCCAAGGTACAGTTTTTGAGAGTTAGCCACAATGACTATTCTTTCTTTGATCTAATCTGTCTTTGTACAGATCAAACATTCAATATTTACTGAGGGTTGATGCACACTACACAAAGTCCTGAAAACAAGGAACATAAGGACGAGTTGTTAAACTGGATCTCCACTTTCAGACACTCCTGATTATGATACACCGAGCTAGAACACAGTCATGCACAAGGTGTTAAGGGGCAGGAAGGGTCTTTACTCTGGCGAGGGGAAACAAAGACGGGATAACAAGGAAAGATATTTAAGCCAAGGTTTGAGGGATAAACAGGAATTTAGCAAATGAACATGACGGTGTGGGACAAAAAAAAAAAAAAAAGCTTTCCAAAGGTTGGGGATTTAGCTTAGTGGTAGAGCTTAGTTGGGGATTTAGCTCAGTGGTAGAGCTGTAGAAAGTACAAGGCCCTGAATTCAATCCCCAGCACCCAAAAATAAAACATAAAAAATGAAAAAAAAAAGTTTCCCAGGAAAGGGAGAGATATTGCACATATAATCTCCAGGAATATGCTCAACATATGATAAAACACTCTGTTACGGTAACATGCAACAGACTTGGATGTTTACACAGAGAGGCAGGACTAGATCATGAAGGGTCACATGCATCACACAAAAGCGTGCAGATTTTATCCAAGAGGCAGCCTCTGATGCCATCAATTAATTAAGATAGCTACATGGTCAGATTTGTTGGTGAATGGACTGAACAAAGATAAGACTGGGGATCGGGGCTGTTACAAAAGCTCTTTGTAGTATTCCATGTGAAAGATAAGGCCCGAACGACTATAGCTGCAGGAGGAAGAGAGAGGAGAGGTGAGATCAGTGAAGTAGGCAGAGGAGGTAGAGATGGGAGAGGAGCACAGCCTGCACCTCTCGGCCCCTTCCTGACAACCTTTGGCAAGAAGCCCTTTACATAACACTGCAGTCCTTTACATAACACTCGGCCCAATTCTGCACACAAATCACTCAGTCAACACAGATCTTATGGACCTCAATAGTACAAAGTACTACAGAACACAGGAGTAAAGTGCAGTATCAGGTTTCTGCAGGGTTACTTAGGCAGTGGAGGCAGGAAAGCAGTATGCTGTAAGGCTGAATTCTGGCTATATTAATGTTACTGGTTTGGGGACTTTGGGAAATGGATAATATTGAGTCTTGCTTTTGTCTTCTGTAAAATACAGGACAAACATTATTGCCTGCCTCATCTGTGAAAATTAATGAGATAATACATGTAATACATACAAAAGTGCTATGAGTGCCATGCTTAGAGACTTCTTTTTTTTTTTAATTTTTTTTATTATTTTTTACCAAGAACATGTATTGGTACATTGCATACATAATGATCATAATCAACATGGTTATTTTGTACCTGTACATGATATATCTTGGTTTTCCCCCCTCTTCCCCCCTTCCCCTCCCCTCCCTTCCATTCACCCACCCCTCCCTATTTGCAATAAGTGTAACTACACTTTAACATTTTTCCCCCCTTTCATCTTACTGAGACTTCTTAAAAATTTCTTTTCCCCCTTTGAATATTCAAAGACTTCTTATGTCTAAATAGAATCCAGTCATCACCAATGGTGGGTTCTCTCTCTTGTCCTCCCACATCCCACTGACGACTATTACTGGGAAAATGAAGCTCTTAAAGCAAAACAGAATGCTATCTATATAAGAGGCTGCTTGCAGTCTACCCAGTGTTCATCTGCCCTTTCATCCTTACCAGGAGGACCCTGATCTTGCTAGGGGTAGCAGAGTACTGAGCTGGAAATATTTCCCAGGCTCTCTTGCCACTGGTGGTGGTGGTGTGGGTCCACAAGATACAATATGGCCATTAAAACTCAGAGATTTTTGGGACAACTTCTAGACACAGACACTTTTATTCTCCCTTTGTCTTCCTCCTCTTAGTGTCCTGGAATGTGGACGTGAGAGCTGGAGCTGTAATATCTGTAATATCTTGCAACTATGAGAAAAAGACTTAGGTTCTTGGCCTTAGAATCCCTGAGCTCTTGAATCAAATCTTCAATCGCATTCCACCAGACTTCTCATTGCATTGGAATACCAAAGTCTGAAATTAAGCCACTGTCTTTCTCTGTAATTCTCAACTGAGCACAAACCCTAATTGATTTAATCCCTTCCCTCCTATCTTGATATGATTTTCAAGACATAAACCATAATTTCCTTCCAATTTAAAAGAATACTGGCACTTATATCCGGGATAGATTAAACACTGTGTACATAGACATATAAATCAATGTTGTTCATATATTGAGTCATTTAACACTTACAGCAACTTGTAAGTAGGGCCATTTCCATTTTACAGCAAATGGACATGAAAACCTGAAAAGCTGGGTACTTTGTTAAAGTTACCAAACTGGTACCTAGTGAGACCAAGCTGGAAAGATCCAAGTGTGTCTGGTGACAAAGTCCACATTCTTGCAGCTGCCCGCTGTAGAGTATCGCAGAGGTCCAGTTTACTGCTGTGACTAACCATCATTTGCAAAGTAATCTCTATCTAAATATTTATTCACTCTCTTACATCCCCTCTACTGATGTGTAAAACTCTACTAATTAATCATCTGAAAAGTATATCTACATCATTAAACAACAACAAAAAAGTGTAGGTAAAGGAAATCATGACATGGGTGATGGAGCAAACAGAGCTGCAGATGCCAAGTGAACGCCTTGCCTGAAAGCAGCTGGGTCAAGGTGACGACCTGGAAAGTAGCTCCTTTCAACGGCATCCTCCAAGCAACAAGTGCTCTGCAGAAATCACATCAGTGCGGGTGTGTGCGTGCAAGCCAAATGGACTCCATGGAGGCACAGAAGGGACAGGTTAGGTGAGGCGTCCAACGTCACACATTCTGACAGGAAAACCTGGGTAGGACTTGACCTCATTTGATTTTTAAAAAGGGAAGCAAAAATCATAATCAGGGAGTATGTGAATTATTTCCAACCTATTAAAAGGCACACTAGATACAAACTTATTTTATGTATTTCATAAATACATATATGCATATTTTAAACCTACCTTCTACAAAATTAATCTGAAGCAGCTAACGAGATTTACCATAAATTTAAAAATCATGTCCAAGATAAGTAAAGAAGAGGCATACCAGATAAGAATAAACTAAGGTATGCAGATACATATCCCATCAGGTCCTATATAACCACAAAACATCTAATAATTTAGGTCTGAGCTTCCTCCTAACCAAGGAAAACTAATTGGGTAAAAAATTGTCAATGACTATGACAAAAAGAGGCTATTACCACCTCAATAAAAAGCAAAACATTGCCAGTTAGTACAAAAGCAATGAGAAAACAGAAGAATAAAGTATGGCTTCACACAGAGAAAGTATCGAATGTGGTAGACCATGTCAGTACTATCTCCACAATAAATGTCAGAAGTCCACACAGCAGTTTCTCAGTTATTCGGTCTAGTTGAAAATAGTTCAGAGAGGGCAATCAGTTGGAAGCAAGGAACTGCTGAATAATTACATACATAGTTCTCCAACAGGCAGTCTTGAGCTAGTACTAAACCCCAGACTATCTTAAAGAACCGATAAGATGCATGCTCTTCCTACTATTCTCTGACAGAACCAACCGAAGCAGTAGGGTAATGCAACCATTTGCTGGCTTTTTGAGGTTAAGGATTTCTGAGAGGGCTGCACCACCTGTAGCTCAGTGGCACAGGGCTTGCCTAGCAAGCCAGAGGCCCTGGATTCCAGCCCCAGCACCAGAGGGAGCAGGGGAGGTTCTGCAGAAGAATTCAGGGGCTTTTAAAAAATTCAGTAAGTAGTTCTTTAGTCCACTGTCCTTTAGTCCAACCCATTGTGTGCTTAGAGACTTTACACAACACTCCTTGCTCTCTCTCCAAATGGCATAAAAGGGTAGAGAAAATGTGAGCTGCTATTACTTTGAAAATTTTTGGATTTAGTTTTTATATTAAGAAGTTCTAGCACACTCATACATCTAGTGTATAACTGGTTTTAGAGAAAATTTATGAATTCATACCCACAATGATGATGTGTGAAAGGCATGTTCCTAAAAATAAGACACCTCAAATAACCATGTTGATTATGATCATTATGTATGCAATGTACCAATACATGTTCTTGGTAAAAAATAATAAAAAAATTTAAAAAAATAAAAGACACCTCAAAAACAGACATTAAATGGTCCTTGTATGGTGAAAATCAATCTCCAACATTGAACAGGGAAGGGTGAACACAGAAGTTCATTAAAAACAAAGAAAAAAAGAGTGACACAGGAATGGGGCCTGTTAAAACTCAAAAGAAATGTAAAACCTACAGCTGAGCTTGATTGAATATAATTTTTCCATGTATTCAAGCTGGTACTTTTTCCTACTGGAAAAAGAATCCTTCATAAGGTACAAAGTGGAATATCCAACAATGTCAGTTAGACCAAGTACATACCTGTCTGCTACTCTTCCAGTGCCTGAATATTCAGCTGAAATTTATCCTGCAAGAAGGAATCTTTATTTGTGCAATCACAAATATAGTTGTTGTTTAATTTAAACTGTATATAGTCTCAAGAAGTTAGACTATAATATGAACAAAAGACGAACAAGTAAGGACCACTTGCTACTAATTAAAAAGCAGGATTAGGAAAGGATGGCTGTGGGAAATAGGGAACAGTTGTTCTCCCAACATGGGCCTCTCACCCTGCTGATTTTGTGAGGATTTTTAAGCATACAAAGTGAAAACCAGAAAAAATGACAAAAAAGGTGACTATCAAAATACAACAGAATAATCTATAAGACTTTTTAAAAATAATTTCTAAATTGGAAATAGAAAAGTAGATTTGATATGCAAAAAGCTAGTATTTTCACATTTTTGGTTCCGCCTTCTAAACACATATATCTAACACATATATTGGATCTAATGTAGGTCCACACCATGCAGTAACAAGATTCTGGTTCTCTGATTGGAAATGCAATCAATTACAACCAATCAATAGATGAGGTAGGCAGTAAAAGTCATACAACTTTAACAAACAAAGCTCGCTGAAGTTAAAATAAATATCACTATGGTCATTTTAAGCTATATCGTTTCATCAAGCAGAGCTACAAAAGCAGCAGGTTAGCGAGTTTCTGGCAGGGAATAATTGGTGCTGAGCAACAGACTGTGTACATGAGCAGAAACACTGCATAAAACTCACATTACTGCCTCACCCACACCATATGTGCATTTTGGATGGAAACAGAGGCAGCTCTCACACACCTCACATGGCTTGGCCTACTGGCTAGGATGAATGAACATCATGTTTCAGTGTGCTAGTTAACCCCAATGGAAGCCAGAAAAAAGCACCGGAATTATGACCTCTCATTTACAATTTTTCCCAGCAAAACTAAAATTAAGAGACAGATGTAATGGTAATAAAAAAGTACAAACTTGAAATCATGTAAAAGACCTATACAAACTTTGTTAAGTAGGTTATAGGTCAATTCATCCTGGCAGTGTTTTGGGCAAATTATCTATGCCAATCTGATGTTCAAGTATGAAAGTCAAGAATCTACAGACCTTAAATAATAATGAATGTTTTTAATAGTTCTTTACCAGTGGCTGCGTTTATCATTTCCCAATTCAGATTTTGTTAGTGACAACAAAGATTCCTGAAGTGATTTCTGCAGTGTGACAACTCACCTGCAAGGGCAGTTGCAGTATTCCTTCTTAACAAGCACAAAGCCTAAAATCTCATCATGCAGCAGACCCCTATCTCCTCTCCCTCTGACAAACCTCTACCAAAGCAGTAGTATAAAGACTGCCATTCAAGGCCTGAGGATGTTGCTCAGTGGTAGAGTACTTTCCTGCTACTCTGTGAGGTCCTGGGTTCACTTCCTAGCAGCAGCCCCCTCACCCCCACACAAAATAATTGGCCTTCGGTGGCAAAACCTCAATTCACTTTCCAAAGAGGTAAACAGCCGTGACTTCTGGAGAGGAAGAAATCTGCGACGTGGCATCTACCATACCCCCTTCACAGACTAAGCACAGAGGGTGGAGACAACCTCAGCAAACTGACCTAAAAGATACATTAGTGAGCAGAGGAGTACAGAAAACCTGTACTCTTTATTATATAGAGCAGCAAGTCAGATAAAAATAATGTTTGGAGAAATGTTTTCTACAAAATCTTCCCAGAAGGAATCTTGATTTGCATACAAGGATAACAACATCACACACTAAAATTTACTCTTTACTTGACAAGCAATAGTCTAACTGTGCTCCATTTTGAAAAGAAAGAAATTTTGAAACGGTTTTATTTTAGGAGAAACAAAGAAGGCACAAAAATCCTGATATTTCTCTGATAAAATTATATTCTTAAAATGTTAACTATTATAAAGGTAGAAATTAATATGTTCAATCAAGTCCCAGCATCATAGATACAAGGAAGAAGTGAGAGTTTTAGACAAATACATGTTCAAATCAGCAGCCTACAAACTTTTTAGGGAAAAATATGCCTTCAAAAGAATCCAGTGATAATGACATTAGGGTTGATTAACTAGAAAAGTCTGGGCCTGCTACTTCCGAAGAGACTGAAGAGCAGCCTCGGAGTCACCCCACGCTTCTCCCTGGTGGGAAGTTCCTGGACAAGGGGGCAGATGTTCCGACAAAACGTGATCAGAGGTGGACTGTGATCAACTCAGAGATCCGAAACCCACGTGGGCCAGGCGAAAAGTGCCAGCACATCTGTCTTCTTAAAGATCATCCCCGATAGTTTTCTTCAGTTCTTATTTATTATTAGTACAAAACTGTCTGAGTAATTGTTGTCTGACCACCAACATTACTACCATTTAAAAAACAAGATACGCTTATTATAGGTAAATTAGAAGATCAAAACACTAGAATGATTTAATCTATATATGTGTCATTTTAATTCTAAGTACTCTTACTGTTTTTATAGAACATATATCACTTTTTTCTTCAGTTTTTACAAAGCAGCAATCATACTGCATTTGCAATTTTGTATATCATATTTTAACTGAAATTATGAAACCAAATGTCTATCTTATTAAAAGTTTATCAATGCCATTTATGAAAACAAAATGTTATACATTGAGTTACCCCACCTTTCCATCTCTTTTGCACATAAAACTTGTGAATTTAAAAGAAAATTTAATTTAAGAGAATTTTAAAAATTTTTAAAAGAATTTAAAAGAAATTTTAATTTAAAAGAATTTAAAAGACACTAAAAGTAGAAATACTGTCAAAATGTATTAATGTCTTCATAACTCTTAACACCGATTGCCAAAATGCTTTCCAAAAACGGCTGCACCAATTTAAACTGCCTTCAATATTAATAGCCATTATATCTGTATTTGGACTATGAACATCTTTGGAGAATAAATGTTTCAGAATCATCTTTTTACCCCCAACACTTTACATTTATATACTTATACACCATGCAATACTAAAAAATTCTTTAAACTGAATCCTGGGCATTCAGTAGATGAATGTTACTATATTTGAAATTTTTCTTGAGACTCACTCCCTCCAATCTCTTTTTTCCTATATCAGGTAATCTCAGTTCTCTTCCATACAACAGAACTCAGTTTTTAAACAGCTAAGTCAAGTCCTCTTTTCTAGGATAGTCTTCTCTTTAAGGAGTGGCAACCAAAATCTACATCTATGGAATTGACAAAGCTCAAGCATATTTTCATCACGTTAATAATCATTTGAAATAAGAACAATAAGAAAATTAGTTTCTACAGAGTCTGAAGACTCTTCTAGCTCTGTGAAAATATATAAGTATTAAAGTACAACAGAACGAAAATGATCAAATTTTAAAAATCAACTTTTGCTTACAGAATCACTGAACAGTTAATTCTACATGTATTTACAAACATACAATGAAGCTTCCATACCTACCTAGTTTAAGAGAATTCAAACTTTTGTTTAAAAGTGTTTTAGAAAATGACCATTGTGTACTAGACTGAGAAGTGTACTTGAAATGACAAGGATAAACAGAGAAATGTACTCCAAATCTTCACTTCACCCTCGAGGGATTCTAATAGCATGCACTTACTACCTTTAATGAAATAGTTTTTGTTATTGCTACTACTCTAATTATGTCTTCTGCGACTGCTGTCTATTAAATTTCCTAGCATACACTGGCCATAAGACTGTTTTAGGTCTTCATTAAGAAACTTCTATTAAATACGGAATAAGCTACTTTGGTTGACAGAAGTTAGGGGAATATTGGTGCCAAAGTTTGTAACTATAAATAATTTTTGTGTCTTCTGTCAGTATAACCACAGGAGTACCTCAATACCACCAGCTGATAATAATCTTTATAAATCCTACTTTGTGGCTATACCATCTGTTAGTTATTATTTTATGTATCTCCATATGCATATGTGAATTAGTTATCACTCAAGATAAATACACAAATGGAATTATGGTTTTGTGGGGAGTTTTTTATTGGCTTGCTTTTATATTTTATTATTTTGGGGCCAGGAAGAAAATAGAAATATTCACCAGTTTTAGAGAGCATAAGTAAGTGCAAATTTTAAAAATAGCTTTTGCAGTTACAAATACAAAAATTTTAAATTAAACAATCTAAAAATAACTATAAAACTAGGTTAAAATACATAGCCACCAAAATTGGATTTAGCTTCAATAAGAAACTAAAACATGTTTACAACTCCCAAAATACACCAACAAAACCAGAAAGAATATGTCATCTAATTAACTGGTATATATAAGGGAGATATAAAGGAAGTTAATAAGGTTTCAGTTTTCACAATATTAAACACTTCCCAGGATTGAAAAGTAGAAAAGAATCACTATTTGCTTATTCGTAATGTTAATTCTCTTAAGAGATGACTCATCATGGCAAAAACTCAAAACCAAGCTCCATCTAAGTCTGGGTCTGTTGCCCTGAGCTGTAAGCAACAGGCTACTAGACTAGCAGAAGGCAGTAAGTAGCTACTATGTCATTACAACTCATTATCAAAATTTACCCAGAAGAGCAACAAGAAAAGAAGGAACAGAAGGAGGTGAATAATCCTCTAATTGGATAATTAGTTCAAATTATAACTCTTCCCCCAAGTACTAGAGTCTAATGACTTTAATTTTAATAACGCCAAACATGGGTTCATCGGAGCTCATGCTATACACACCAACAAAGTGGGGAACTCTGTTAGGAATTAACAAAGGCTCTTACAACACAGATCAAAACACAATTTCAGAAAATTATATTTTGATGACTACACAGCTCAATGGTGTTTCTTTCAGATACTCTATTTTTGCCAGTTAATAGGTTAGGCTGTTACACTGGGAACCACAAGGTAGAAAAAGTATTAACTAATTTAAGTCATCTTTGAGGGAAATCCTAATTTAGGAGGAGAGTAAAAGAGAAAAACAAACCCTTTAAGAAGTACTGAGAAATGATGATTTCCTGGAATTAACATTATATAACTGTCAATTTCACAAACTACAAAGCCCAACTAATTTATTAATACTAATAAATATGCTGCTTTTAATGGACATTCTTTTGTGTAAATGTATTAAAATAACTCACAATGCACTCTGTAAAAGTTACCTGATGCTCAAACCAGATCTCTTTTTCCAAATTCTACCCCACCTAGGTGTTAGAATTTCCATTATGTCGAGAGAGGCACTTGGATAGGGAACATGGTTTTTAAATATACTTGGGCTATAAAGTGTAAGAAAAAATATAACCAACTACTTAACAAAATATTTTAACTGCCATTAAACCTACACAGTAGAATAGGCCAAGTAAATGGTTCATTATCTCTCATCGAGACTCATGTGTATAAAACAGTTTCAGAGCATGATTTGCTTGTATTTCTAAAACGTTCCTAAAAAGGATTTCATTTCCCAGGAATTCATTTCAATTAAAAAAAATTAATGGTATAAGAAAAAATTACTAATGGCTCAAAGCTTATCTAAGGCAGAAAGTCAGTCCTGACTCCCCCAATGCTCTTTCTTTCTCCCTCAAAATCTCATGGCTATCTTTGTAGTTAGGAAGTTTAAAGAACTTATTTTATTCTACTCTACATTCTAGTGATATTCAATTTTCTAACATTCCAAGAATAGACTGAGAAATCCTACATGAGTCAGAATCACCGAATCTTGCATATCACTGAATCTTACAGGGGAGAATGTCTAACACAGTTCCTGAAAAATAGTAGCAATCTATATTTTTATTATTCTGGTTCACTAAAAACCAACTTCTTCAAAGGGCCCCAAGAAAATGAGTTATATAATGACAACTACAAAAGTTAATTTTAAACTTTATGGAACTCCTTCTAATTTACCAACTATGTTCTCATTATAAATAACTGTTGAACATTTCTTATATAGTCCTTTAAAAATAAAATAATGAGCTGATGAGCTGAGTATGGTGGCACTTGCTTGTGATCTCAGTACCTTGGGGGCAGAGGCAGGAGGATCCAAAGTTCCAGGTCAGGCTGGGCCATTTAGAAAAACTGTCTCAAAAAGGGATGGGGCTGTAACTCAGTGCAAAGGCACTGGATTCAATCCCCAGTACCACAAGAAAGCCAGACAGGGAGGGAGAGGGAGAGGGGGAGGGGAGGGGGAAGGGGAGGGGGAGACAGAGAGATAGAGAAAGGGGGAGGGGGTATTTCCGGTAGTATTATTATAAATTGTTAATCAGATGTATGTATATTTTAAAACTAAATGAAATCATGAAACTTGTCTTTGCCAATGCAGTAAGAGTGCCAAAAATAAGACTTTTCTTTTGAGTGGTTAACTCTTAGGAAGTACAAGAAAAACTTTTTCACAGTGAGAAAAGTTATAACTGTGTTTATAATGTGGAGGGGAAAACAATTTGATGAAAAGATTTAAGAGGATCATCTCCTTAGGCATTTATCCAGAAATCATTGACAGGTGTGACACTTATGCCACACCACCTGTGTCTAACAGTAGGCGAGTAGCTGAGGCCATAAAGCTAATTAAGATGTGGTTCTCACCTTCCATGAGCTAAAGTTAAAGTGAAGTCATGAAAGACAGCATAAGTAATAAGAGGACACTGGGGTGTCCCTGGCTGGAGGAACAGAAAGAAGAAGTCACAAAAGACATGACCATTTGAACAGAGTTTAGGGTTTAATGCATTTGGGGAATGTACAGAAGTAACAAAACCTGCAGTTCTTTTTTTAGAAAGAAACTTGAGAAAGAAACTCCTCCTGTAATAATAGTCTAGTGAACAGATGACAACCTAGTCAGGGTAGGAAAAAAACAGATTTGGAAGCTATCTGGTAGGGAGAATCATGAGGACTTGATAGATTTGATGGGTGGGTTACATGTGCCGTTCATTGGGCAGGTGTACAACATCAAATGAAATCTAAATCACCAGTCACCAAAGTGATGTGATGGTGACGGGGGAGGGCCACTTTAGCAGAGGCGTCAGGAAAGGTGACACTTGAGTGATAATGTTAACGTGAAGTGAAGCTCTAGCTGTGAAGCAGAAGACGGCTGGCAAACAAAGGCTGAGAAGAGAAAGCTCAGCACCATCAAGGGAGGGAGGCAGCTGGTGTGTGGGGATGGAGTGGGAGTTGTGGGGAGAAATGAGAATGGGCAGAGTGTGGCCCCTATAAGGAGCTTAGTGTTCATTCTCCTTGCGGTGAGCAGTCAGCAGATTTTAAGCCAAGAAGTGATGTGATCTGATTGACATTTTTGCCTGCCATGTGGAGAATGGACTTGCAAGGCACTGTGTCACCAGTTCAGACTGGGGAGGGTCACCTGAGATTCAAGCAGCTAGAAGAGACATACAGTCATGGAAATGTGTGAACGTGGCTTTATTCTCAGGAGCCACTCAGCTGTACACACTCATGTGGCCATTCTCAGGCCCCCAGCTCCCTGGTCTCCCACCCACCCTTGTGGCAGTCTACATTTAAATCAAAATACACAATTGTGGCCAGGTGCCAGTAACAATCTCAGTTGTATAAGTTATTTACACCAGCCAGCACAGACCTTGGTTACATCAGTTCTTCACACTGAGACCGACAAGGTGCACTGGCATCAAAATCCTGCCAACTTGGACTTAATTCCACCAGAAATTACACCTCTGACATCCTGAACCAAATTGCAGCCATCTTCCTCACAAGGGAAGAATGGAAGCAGAGTGTCCTAGGTAAATGCTATGGCTTCAACTGTTCTTAAAGTAAGTAATGATGCTGCAAAGCAGTCAGATTGCAGATACAGAGGTTAAAATGGCAGGACTTGCTGATGTGCTGGATGTGGATTGGGAGGGAAAGAGGAACCAAAGGTGCCCCTGGGGTTTTGGTTCTAAACCACTATCTAGAGGGGCATAATATTAAACAGAGATGATAAGAACTTGGGCAGAAAGAAGTTTCAGGATGGTGGGGTCAGGAATCAACAGTCTTCTGTGGTCAGGTAAAGAACGAAACGTTTAAAAACTTGTAAGTAATGCAGGCGACTGGATATTACAGAGTCTGGAACTCAAGCGGGGAGTACTGGGTAGAGAAAAATCAGAGGAGGCATGAGCCTTGTTTCAGTTTACATCCAGATTTCCTCCCAAAGCCTCACGCACTCAAAGGTGGGGCTTGTGAAGGTGATTTGCTGCTTGGTGTCAGAAGGTGGGGGTCTGGTGGGAAGAGTCAGGTCACTGCAATTGTGACCTGAAGGAGAACATCTTCCTCCCTGGCTCTGGGACTTCACTCTCTGTTTCCTGGCTGCCAAGAGATGGGCAGCCTTCTTCCACCAGCTTTCCCTGCACTATGCTGCTTCTGTCCAAAGCAGGCTGATTACGCAAGAATTGAAATTTGCCTAGAGCCAGCCGACCCATGTAAGGACTGAAACATCTAAAGGGTGAGCCAAAATAATCCTCTCCTCCTTTAAATTGCAGGTGTCTGCTATTTTGTCCTGGTGAAGAGGAAAGCAACTAAAATAAACCTCTGTACAGAACTGAAAGCCATGAAATTGGGTAAGACTCATTTTAATTGCATCAAGGTATGTGGGTACAGCATGTGAAGCAATGTTTTGGTTTTTGTATTTTTCTTTTTTTTTTTTTTGGCTTTTGTATTTTTAAAAGAGAAGAATAATAAATTCCATTTTATATGCTTATGGTAAAAATTATTACTTGGATTTTCTGTGGCAAAACATACACAGCCCCTAATAGTATTTCGTTATTATCTTCTTGCCCTGTGAGTCAAACTTGTGGTCCCCTTTATAGTGTTCCTGTTCCCTCTTTGCTAGGTCAGTGAGCTCTGTGAGGGAAACACTGTCTTCCCACGCCCAGCAGCTACCCAGAAAGCACTTCTAAACTTGGAATTCTTTTATCAATAAATCAACTTTGAAAAAATAATCTAATCCTGTAGACACGTTCAGTGAGTCACATAATTGCTATGGTCCAAATGTTTGTACTCCTCCTCCCCCGACTGCATATGTTGAAATCAAATCCTCAAAATGGTAGTATTGAGAGGGGTGGCCTTTGGGATGTGACTAGTCACAAGGGTGGAAACCTCATGAGCAGGATTAGTTGCCTCAGAAAGGGCTGAAGAGACCAGAGTTCCACATGGCGACCCAAAGGAGAAGGTGAAAATCAAAAAGCAAACCCTTACCAGATACCAAATTTGTCAGCACCCTGATTTTGGGCTTTTCTTGCTCCAGAACTTTGAGAAATACATTGTTTATATGTCACCAGGTATTTATCATTTTGTAATAACACCCTGAAGACACTAAGCAATTAAACTCAAGTAATCATGGATGAGTCTGAAACTGGTGTTTATTTCCAAAATAACCTTCATTTCCTATCAAAGATGCCACTCATGGTTGGCACTCCCTAAATGTTTAAACACATGAAAGAGATCAAGTTGTGTCAACATATAAACTATATAAACTAGACATTTTGCTTTGTCCTTGGAACTGTTTCTTTCATCACTACCTACTCTGTCCTTGCACATTGCCTTAGTATAGTCAGTGGTTAGCAAATATTTGTTGTACACATGAATAAAAGAATGAATGCAGTTTTATGGGAAAAATGAGTCTTCATTTTTGTGAATTTACTCCTTGTATCATGCCTTTAAGTTTCTTCCTTAATTGTAAGACATTTGCTCTCTGTGAAAAATATGAATATTAAAAAAACTTCTTAAATATTACTGTCTCCTTGTAATTCATGGATGTAATTACCTCTTTAACAAATCTTCTGGACAGCCTACTTTGTGCTAGGCATTGGGGATACCACTGTGAATCACATAGTCTAGGCGCCTAATTTTGCTCTAGTTATGTGTAACAGTATCCTCCCATGCTACAAGTATACTACTAGAATAGAAATAAAGGGGTTGGGGATTTAGCCTAGTGGTAGAGTACTTGCCTCGCAAGCGCAAGGCCCTGAGTTTGACCCCCAGAACCTCCCTCAAAAGAATATAAATAGAGGTGTGGCATCATATAGAAAGTCTCAAAATTCATGATAATACTTAATATTTCCTTACATCTTAAAAATGGTTATTTCAGTGATTAAATAATGCTAATATATTTCTATATAACATGTAACAGTATCCTAACTACACTTTCTTTTCCTTCCTTTTTTTTTTGAGATAGGGTCTCACTGTGTAGTTCAGGTTGGCCTTGAACTCAGGCTAGTCTGGAACTCTCGATGATCCTCCTGCCTCGGCTTCCCTGGTGCTGGGATTAAGGCCTGCACAACCATACCCAGCTTATCTAATTACATTTTCAAGTACCCTCAAGGAAAAAATAGTTTTTTCATGTAAAAAGAAAAAAATACCCAAGCCTTTTACCGAGCACTATGAAAGCGTGTACTATGATACTAGAAATAGTAAAGCAATACAGTTCCAAATAGGTTATTTTCAAGTCTTTTCTATGGTTTCATGTATTGTCTACTTAAAATGTACTAGAAAACAATCACTCAATTAAAAATAATTCAGATGCTTTAATTTGAGAGTTCTGTTCCTTTTCATTTTAAACCAGAAGTTTCCATTTCCAGTACTAGGCCAAGCTTAGCCTTAGAAGTTACTCCCTCCCTATACTTTCAGCAGATCACTTGTTACTTGGTATCTAGGCACCTGTCTTTATAAAGAGAGCTGAAGTTACTATTTATTCTCAGAGGAACAGGTAACCCTAGTGACTAGTCCTGTTTCACCCCAAAGTACTCTTAGCTGGGTTTAACTTACCTCCAAAGGTTGGCTGCCTTGTACTTCTGACGTTGTATCTTCTGGCACATTTGCTTTATCTCCTACAAAGCACAAAAGACAGAAACTTAACCATACTATGAAGACTGAATTGTCTTTTACTGGTTTGAAGCATTTTTGTTACTATATGTTCCACATCATGAAACCAGCCATTATTTCCTTTGTTACAAAGCAAACAAGCTTTTAAGAACAGTAATTTTATACAGGTCTCATAAATCATCCATAAACATACAACCTAAACCAGAGATGTATCCTACTTTACATAGGTTTACTCCAGAAAAATGAAATGAATTCATATTTTTAGATCAAGTCAATTTCAAATAAACTAAGAAAGCTTATAACTTAAAGAGGATAAGGCAAATTATTTTAAAACAGAAATTCTTTATGATGTGAGTAACTGTCCTCCAAATTAGTTTTTCATATGGTTTATTCTTTACAAGTGTTTGCATCTCAGGGAATTTGCCTTGCAGTAGATACGCACTGTATATTCTAGGTAACAATTAACCTAATGCTACACGATCTTTACTGTAGGAAAGAACAATAGACAGATGCACAAATTAACCTTCAGTTGATATGATTCCCAAGGCTGGTGCCTGGGTGGGTTATGTTACTAACCAACTTGTGACTAAGGCTGACTTGAAGGACAGAAGACAGATACAAATATAGTTGGGCAAGTATAAGCATAATTAACTTATGGCCTACTTTATTAATTATCACTAATGGTTGGTGATTCACACATGACAGATAAACAACCTATTAGTCCACCTCTTTGAAACATAAGCAGAGACTAATTTAGTAATATGTAAATTATTCTTTCTATAAAATTGAGCCAGCTTAGAAATGTCTGCAATAGGCAAGATTACCAAAGTCACACGTGATGGTTTGGCTGACATTAACAGTTAGGAATTTGTTATAGGAAGGTCATGAGTCTAAATTTAAGTATGAAAATCTTGTCTGAACTTAACTTTTCCATATAAAAGACAAAAGGATCCAAACCTGTCAATGCACATTTCAGTCCATCTACTTTATTCTCAGTTGTGGGCAACTGGGCACGGCCCAGCATATAATAAGTTTTTAATAAATACTAGTTGAACAAACTGGTGAACTTTATAGTTTCTCACCTATAAATGTGTGACTAAAAATTTAAAAGTATTTAATAAAAACTACTTCAGCATACATTATTGCCTTTCTTCTACAACTTAATTGTGAAACTTAAAAGAGCAAATTTATCAACTACCACTTTGATGTGAGGTTACTAGTGATCCATGGTTGTGGCATAATTTATTAAATTGTAAAAAGTTAATTTTTTCAAAAATCATATTGAAAGACAACCATTAGCAACTTCAGGATTAGGTCTGAAAATTTAATTGTTGTTAAGTGAAAAGTTAAATTAACCTACTCTTGCGATCTAGGATGTCAAACAACTATTTTGATTGATTTTAAGTGCTGTTAGATTGACCACTTACTGGCACATCAGGAAGAGCCTTTTTTCCCTCAAAAGAAATTCCCCTTCTCTCTGAAAGTTAGAGATGTAATAAGCCACAGTTTATAGGTAAAGAAACCAGAGTAAAAGGAGTTTACTTTGATTAGTTGTAGTTCACATGGGCAGCCAAGCTAATGTAAATCTCAACAATGAGGTCAGGGTTGTATTTAATAATGCACATGCAAAAAAAAAAAATGCACACGCTCAAAAAAAAAAAAAAAAACCCAGATATATATGGCGTGTGTGCATAACCCACTACAAAAAGTCATTTATTCTAGGACAGATGATTCATCTTGTAAAATGATTATTGTTCTACCCATACAGCTAAACAAATGCTGCATTTGGCTAAAATCATCCAGCACCAAGTCTATGCTTCGGCATTTTCTGATTTCAAGGCATGCATCTACACAAAATTTTCCCACTTCTCACTACTGCTTGAAAAAGCAGAAAGGTTATCAGTCAGTGTTCTTGATATCCCACAACACATTTCCCTAGAAGTGATTGCAGAATCACTATTTACTGAAATGCCTTGTCTAGTGATGACTCAGGTCAACAACTGACTACAAGGAAAATTCCATCTGCAAGATTATTCCCTAGAAACAAAAGCACAAAATAAAAGATAAATAAATGATGTAATGAGATTAAAATGAAACATAAGGGTCAGGGATTTAGCTCAAGTGGTAGAGCACTTCCTTAGCAAGTACAAGGCCCTGAGTTCGATTCTCAGCACTCCCTGCCAAAAAAGATATATAAATTTTGAATGTGTTTCTATTGCATTATTTTTTCATGCTAAAAATTCAGTTATTGGGATGTCCGCTATCACCTCTGTTACTCAACATAGTACTTGAAATATAAGCCAGAGTAATAAGGTAAGAATAAGACATAAAGGGAATACATATAGGAAAGAAAGAACTCAAATTATCACTCTTTGCAGATGACATGATACTCCACGTGGAAGACCCAAAGAACTCCACCAAAAAGCTTCCAGAATTAATAACCAACTTCAGCAAAGTAGCAGGATATAGCATCAGCACACAAATATCATTAGTATTTATATATACCAACAAGGAACAGGATGAGAAGGAAATTGTGAAAACAATACCATTCACAGTTGTTTCAAGAAAAATGAAATACTTAGGAATTAACCTAACTAAAGAAGTGAAACACCTGTACAAAGAAAATTACAGCAGTCTGAAAAAAGAGACTGAAGAGGACATCAGAAAATGGAAAGATGTCCCTTGCTCCTGGTTAGGCAGAACCAATATTGTTAAAATGGCCATACTTCCAAAACTGTTACACAGATTCAATGCAGTTCCAATCAAAATACCAACAGCATACTTTACAGATCTAGAGAAAACAATCCTAAAATTTACATGGAACCAGAAGCAACCCTGAATAGCAAAAGCAATATTGGGCAATAAGACCAAAGCAGTTGGCATAGCAATACCAGAATTCAAGCTATACTATAAAGCAATAGTAATAGAAACAGCATGGTACTGGAACAAAAACAGGTATATGGACCAATGGAACAGAACTGAGGCCAGAGAAACTTCCCCAGACATATGAACTTTGACAAAAGGTCTAAAAGTGTATGTTGGAGGAAAAATAGCCTACTCAACAAATAGTGTTGGGAAAACTGGTTATCCATTTGTAGAAGAATGAAACTGGACCCATATCTCTCACCAAATACTAAATTAAAATCAAAATGGATCAAAGATCTAAACATTAAAACAGAAACATTAAATCTTCTGGAAGACAAAATAGGTAAACCACCTGAAGATACAGGAGTAGGAAAGGACTTTCTAAACAGAACCGCAATTGCACAGAAAATAGCAACAAGAATCAATAAATGGGATTACATTAGACTAAAGAGTTTCTATACAGCAAAAGAGTCAATCAGTAGAGTGAAGAGAAAACCTACAGAATGGGAAAAAGTTTTTGCCAGTTACTCCTCAGACAGAGCACTAATATCTAGAATATACAAAGAACTCAAAAAAATAAACCACCTAAAATTAATGACCCAGTCAAGAAATGGGCTAGAGAAATGAACAAATACTTCACAGTGGAAGAAACACAAATGGCCAACAAATGTATGAAAAAATGTTCAACATCTTTGGCCACTAGAGAAATGCAAATTAAAACAGCACTAAGATTTCATCTTACCCTGGGGCTGGGGATTTAGCTCAGTGGTTACAGTGCTTGCTTAGCAAGTACAAGGCTCTGAGTTCTATCCCCAGCACCAAAAAAAAAAAAAAAAAAAGATTCCATCTTACCCTGGAAAGAATGGCAATTATTCAGAAATCAAACAATAACAAATGCTGGCATGGCCATGGTGAAACTCTCCTACATTCTTGGTGGGAATGTAAACTAGTACAACCATTATGGAAGTCAGCATAGAGCTGTCTCAAAAGCCTGAAAGTAGAAACCCCATATGACCTAGCCATTCCCCTACTAGATATCCTCCCCAAAGAGCTAAAGACACCAAATTACAGCAATACTTATATACTCATGTTTATAGCAGCACAATTGTTAATAGCCAAATTCTGAAAGCAGCCTGTATACCCATCAACAGATAGCTGCATAAACAAAATGTGGTATCTATATATAATACACTACTACTCGGCTATAAAGGACAAGTTAGAGTCATTTATAGGCAAATGGATGGGTCTGGAAAATATAATGTTGAATGAAATAAACCAGACTCACAAGCTTGAATACAGTATGGTATCCCTTATTTGAGGGAGGCAAAATACAAAGAAAATGGGAAAAAATGGAAACAAAAAGATAAGGGGACAGACCTCACCCAACAGGCGAAGGTTCCAAGGGAACAAGAAGAGGGAAAAGGGGGAGAAGAATGAGAATTCAGAGAAATAAAGATATCCTAAAAACAAGAACCTAATAACCCCAGCTTAAAACAATAACACGTACACTATGTACTATGTCAACTTTATGTAGTTGCGACTTAATACTGCCATCTACATAGTTGTTTACATTACTTGTTGTTATATGCAAATGGCACAATGTTTTATGGTCTGTAAGTATGTGTAATGGTCTGTAAGTTTGCATAATTTTGGATTAATTTTAATTTAAAAATTCAGTTATTTTCTATATTTTAAATTTTATTTATTTTTATAAAATGTTTACTTAAATCCAATGGATTCACAGGGTGCTAACATTTTATATATTTATCATTTCCACCAACTGCAGCATTATCTAAATAAACCAAAATTACTTTTTCATAATGTAGCCAATGATTATTAATTCTTTTTATTTTTTTAAAATTATTTTTAAAAGAACATGTATTGGTACATTGTATACATAATGATCATATTCAACATGGTTATTTTGTACCTATACATGATATATCTTGGTTTCCCCCCTGTTCCCCTCCCCTCCCTTCTGTTCCCCCACCCTTCCCTATTTGCAACAGGTTTATTTACATTTTCCATTTTTTCCCTTTCTTCTTTCTTTCCTTTTTCCCTTCCTTCTTTTCCCCCTTCTCCCTTTCTACTTCTCCTCTCTTCTGAATATTATCCACCTTTTATATAAAATCTATTACACCTCTTTGTCCGTATTTACACTTATGGTTTCTCATATCAGAGAAACAATTCGATGTGTACTCATGAGTGTCTGATTTATTTCACTTAAGAGCACGTTCTCAAGGTGCATCCATTTACCTACAAATATCTCTAGTTTGTCCTTTTTTAAGGCAGAGTACTACTCCATTGTGTAGAAAAATCTCATCTTCTTTAGCCATTCATTAGTTGTTGGGCATTTAGGTTGTTTCCAAGACTTAGCTATTACAAATTGTGTTGCTATGAATATGGTTGTGCATATATCACTGTGGTATGATGATTTTAATTCTTCTGGGAAGATACCAAGCAGAGGCATAGCTGGGTCAAATGGAATCTCTAGTTTTTTAAAGGACATAAAGTTCAAAATTTTAGCACAGGTAGTTTTAATGTATGTTTCATCTAACAGGTGATTTTAAAAAATAGTGTCTAGAAATGAACAGTTTTAAACAATATAAATGTATTATGCCACGTTATCACTGTTATATTACTCACTGAAAAATTATGCATTAATTTCCTTCAATCATGTTTCCCACCTTATCTCAAAACTCTCTTTGACTTGCTCTTTCTGAGTCAGTGAATTTCAAAGTTTTTTTGAAAAGGGGACTAAAGGAAGGCAATAAATACAAACAGAAAAATAGTTCTCAAATTAATCCTTTAAAAATTTTTTCTCTTCCATACAATTTAAACTTTAAAAAGTTAGCTAAACATTACTAAAGGGGCAGTTGGACCTACCAATCTGAGATCTAAATGAGAAGAGAACAGTTATATGATTTGACTAGACAATCTCTGTTTTAGAGGAATATACATACTCCATCTTTTCTGGGATTAGAAAATTGAACAGGTCAGGTAGTGGGGCACACCTGTATGCACAATACTCAGGAAGCTGAGGCAGGAGGATTGCTGTGAGTTTGAAGCCAGCCTGAGATGAGATACATAATAAGTTCAAGGCCAGGCTGAAATACAAAGTGAGACTCTGCCTTGAAAAAATACAGTTTGTGCCTTGATTCACAAACGTGGTTCTTTCCATGATTCTGGTTGCAAACTGAGTTGGACAAGAACTGAATCAAATTCAACAGTTAGGTTCCATATTGACCTTATGGGGAAATTTGATTCAATTTTCATCCAGTTCAGTTTGCAACTGGAATAGTGAAGAGAACTGAGTTTGTGAACTGAGGTACCACTGTAAAATGAATGTTTGAGGAATACAAGGAGATAGAAAGGGATGGTCACTACAGTATCATCATCCTACTGGGTGAAAGTGTGAGGATGAAGAGGAGACGTGGTGAGCAACAGACAAAAGAGAAAGGGGAAAGGAGAGAAGTTCCAGGGATGGGAGGGGAACCCCAGTATATCTTTGGGTTTCCCAAAGGGAGTGTGTCCCAGTGGTTTGGTGCTGGGTTAAGGAGGGAACAGACATGGTTCCCACTCTTTGTGCTCCATTTCCATATACCCAAGGCCATCTTCTACTCTCCTATCTGTGGCTTAGTGAGTTTGAGAAGGCTTGGATGCACATAGTTCTGCTCTTTCTTTTCTTTTGAGAATGGAAGCACCACAAAGAGCAAGCCTAAGCTGATCCTCTGCTGAGATCTCCTCCAACTTGAGAAGTCTGTCCCAGCCCTGTATGTCCTATAACAAAACTCAATTTAATTCTGCAACTTGGATCACAAACCATTTGCTCCTAGGTATAAACTACATTCTTCAACTCCAGATTTCTAGGCAATAAAGATTTGGTCTCCATCTGAGACAGGAGATTACAGTGTGGCAAAAATGGCTGGGGAAGTAGGCGTGACCTGTTAATTACAAAATCCCAGTATCCCAGCTAAATTAGACAGAAATTAATATGCAGTCGGAGAGGGACTGGGCTCTCAGGGAAATCAGCAAAAAAACAGACATTAGAATTGTGCCTGGAGGTGTATCTGAAGAAGGCAAGACCCCAAGATAAGGTCACAATGGCCAGACTTGTGTTTCCTTAAGGGATAAATGGAACTTGAGACTATACTGTAATTAGTACCACCCAGTCCTTAAGTCCAAAATATGTATCAGACACCAACATGGGTGACCAGGACACCTGGACCCATCCCTTTCCCAAACTGTCCCTGTTTTAGAAGTCACAGATAAGTCAAGGTTAATGATGTCAGCCTTGGTACAGGTCTCCCCGCCCTACTGGATCAATATTAGCTAAGTGCCTGTACTTATAATCCTATAGGTTGACTGTAGTTTGACTCACATTGTACCCATATTGTGACTTTTGCTGTACCAATTACGCCTGACAAAGGGCCTCGATGGCAACCCACTCAGGACCCCTCCTCTCTCTCAGGAGCTGCTCCTATTCCCAAATAAACCTTTCCTACTCTGAACCTCCTCTGTCCTTTGGACTTCACTCTTCGATGTCAGGGAACATGAACTTGGCACGATGGATACCTGGCAGGGTGGAGGTTAGACTTCTCCTGTACCACCAGGACACATGTGCAGAACAGTTCCCAAAGCCCTGCCCGTGGACTTCTCGTGAGAACTGGAGCAGGTTTTTGATAGGAGGCCTAGACCTGATGTCAGCCTGAGGAGTAGGTGATACAAAAAGGATGGTTTACATTCTCTTGCATGGTGGCCTACCCTCGTGCTGTAGGGTGTACTTCTTTTCATACTTTTACTTGGCCCAAACACACTCTGCAGAGCCTTTCTTTTGCTACCTTTAATAAAACTTCACTACCGTTTGTGCTTGTCTTTCTTTCTCAGGGCAGAAACCACCTCCAGAAAGAGACTCCAGAACCCCCAAACCCATAACACAACCATTTCATTTCCCCACAATTGGCCATATTTCATCTGGGGAGTGGGCTGTTACTACTAGCACACTCTTGCGTTCAAGAGTGCCAGAAATGAGCTGGAGTAGACAGCGTTGCAGCCTTCCTGAAGACAAAAACCTGTGGACACAGAAAACTCTTTTGCTCTTCTTTTCTTTAAAAACTTATCTAAAAATCCACTTTTGAAAATAAATGCAGCCTACAAAACACTGATGCCAAGGAGTTTACACAGGAAAAGTATTTCTATGGTCAAAAGTATAAGAAAATTCTACAGAGAGTTGAGTTCCCTAGCAGTTGATTTCCAATGCACGTTAGCATTTTGGAAATTCTGTACTAAAGAAATTCTAAGGTTTTTTTTTTTTTTCACAATATATTTGACTATAGAACATTTTCTTCACCTGATACCTATTAAACCTATTAAACATCTTGCAGAAGCTCATTAATGTTCTATGTGAAATGCTGATATAACATTTCTGAGGTTAAAAATGATTGTAAAATATGTATTTGTATCTAATCTATAGAAGACCCTCCATAAAGCCAAATTTATTCACTTCTGAGTATTTGTTTTATAAAATGCTAAGCGAGACCACATCTCTCGATAATTTGTTTCACGACTCCCTGTTAACTCACTGGATTGCATTTGGGACAGCCCCATATTGTAGCGACAGCCCCATATTGTAGCGACAGCCCCATATTGTAGCGGTACAGTATGGGGCTGCATTCTACTACATAATTCTGATCCCAGGGTAGTGGGTAATCTACAGAGGAGAAAGGATAGGCAGGCACCTTGAAGACACAGGAGAAAGTCCTAGTACTTAAAAATATCTCCCCCACAAATTTCACCAATTAGAGATTCATTAGCGCTAATGAGCTCTTCTTTAAAATGCAAATACCCTCTGGGAGTGTTTGCCTGTTAGTCATTCACCCAGTGAAGTAGTGGAAAAGAACAGTGGAATGAC
This sequence comes from Hystrix cristata, assembly GCA_004026905.1. NCBI lineage: Eukaryota > Metazoa > Chordata > Mammalia > Rodentia > Hystricidae > Hystrix > Hystrix cristata. Next base: position 43,656 of record PVJO010013524.1, read on the forward strand.
CATGCCATTAACTCCTTTTCAGTTTTCAGTCACATTCATTATACAAGGCAGCCTGGCACTGTGGAAAGAGAAAGGCTTAGAAATCTGTCAGAACTCCCAAATACTTTACTAAATCCATGACCTTGTGCAAGTTATTTAATTCATCAGAGCCTCAATTTCCTCACCTGAAAAATGGGAATTATACATAATAAGACTGTTAATAAGGATTAAAATGAAAAAAATGTTAAATAAGGTTGCAGAGAAGAGGTAAGATAAATGTTTTGTCATAAGTCTTGGTGTCAACAGCCTTCATCATGTAGCTATTGTCATATCTTCAACACAAGAGAATCAATGGACTGTGTCCCCTTATGGTTCCTACATTGAAACTTAACCCCCAGTGTGATAGTACTGGCGGGAGGGGGTTTTTGGGAGGAGATTGGGTTATGAGGGTGGGGCCCTCATAAGGGACTGAAGAGATTAGACCCCTTCCCTTCCACTAAGTGTGGACAGAGGTAAAAGGTCTATGAACCAGAATGCACACCTTCCCTAGACTCCAAATGGGTCAGCATTTTTGATTTTGGACCTCTCAGCCTCCAGAACTGCAAGAAATAAATTTCTATTACTTATAAACTACCTAGTTTCTGGCAATGTGCTATAGTAGCACAAATGGACTAAGACAATGAGGGTGACAGGAGAGGTCCCTACGTGCTCTGGCAATATTGCAAAATAGGACTTATTATATCCATTTAACAGACGCAGACCTACTGTTGGAACACAAGGATGCAAGTTATTTCACAATATCATGTTGCTTCCCATTGCTTACCAAAACTTAAGTTTATCCAATTCGGTTTAATATACATTTAAGTATCCTCCAGTCAAGTTTAGTTTTCCTTTCTACTTTTTTTTTAAATTTCTGTCAATTTAATCCCTATTTTCCACCATAATGAAGTAAAAGCAAAACCAGAAAGTACTAACTGCTTAAGACAAAGCCTACCCAGGAACCTGGTCAAGATTCTGTTGACAACTGTTACAACTTCAAAGGAAAATGAGCCAAGAATAGGAACAAGTAAACCATAAAGGAAGGAATGCAGTTAGCAAACAAATATTGGAAAATATTCAAACTAAGAATTCAAGAAAAGCAAATGAAAACCACATCAAGGCATATATTAAATAGGCAAACCAAAATTATTAACAATCCAAATTAGCAAAAGATAGAACACAACTGGAGCTCTGGCATAATTCTGATAACTAAGTCGATGTTTAGTCAACATTTGCTTTAACTGTTGGTGGGAGTGGGATAGTAAGAAAGAACTCTACACTTTTACTGAGGACTTAGGAAAAGAATTATAAATGGCTGTTAAACTACAAAATGGAAATTAAAGTTCTACAGAACAGGAAATCATCTTCAAAAGATATATGTGTGAATTTTAGCTTGAATACATTATTTCCATACAAATTTTACACATCAGATTATATTTTAATGTTATGACTACTATTAAAACCATGCAGCTAAAACCTTTACTACTTTGAAAACTTAGGATCACACTGAATACTTAACTGAACACTTGATGGAACTTAGTCTAGGAAATAACAATACCAGCAAACCAAAGTCAGACCCATTCAAGAGTCCAATCAGTCTTCTCTTCATGAACATATCCCAGGGTTCCAAAGAGGTCTTTAAGTTTGACTCTTGTTATTTTGTAGCAATGGGGGTAATAATTTTCCCAGAAGACCTTGAAGCGACCCAACAAATCAATCAAAGTGTTTAACACTATGTTAAAAACAGGTTAAGTTTCGCAAATGACGGGGAACTTTTCAGAGCTTTCCCTGATAACAGCCTGCTGTGGCACATGTGCCACAGGTTCGTCACCACTGGGGTAAGCAGGCTTTCAGGCTGGAAAACTAAAACCTGAAAGGGTCAGATGAATTTTGTACACATACACTAATACAGAATTGTATGATTCTGCACAAATCTGCCTCAAAAAGTTTTTGTTGTTAATTATCTTCCCTAAAACAGAGTTAATTTGTACATTAAAAGAGCTAATTGGGTGAGCCTGGATCCCAAAATGCTGCTAAAAGAAAGCTCCTCAGAGCGTCTGAGCAGTCCACTGACAACACGCTCTAGGGATCTGCTGAAAACAAACCTAATGGACACACAGAAAAATTTTCAGTGTGTTTAGCTTGAAGTTTACATCTGTAAACAGAAAATAAAATGTAATAAAATAAAATAAGCACACTCATCTCTACGGGTTTGTCTGGTACCCTGATGTGGATTCCACATGCTGCCTGCAGCAGACAAAGATGACAGCACTGATCCATCACCAGTAACCCAGACGCAGGCTGGAACAAACTAGCACCCAGTCACACTCAGGGTTCAGTCGCTACCAATCCAGAGAACAAACCTGCGGGCTTGTGGGCTAGTGTCGGGAGTACCATTTTGTTACTGGCATAGAAAAACAAGTCAACACGAGATCAAATGTGCATTTCAACCTTTTATTTTAAAGCATCAATTGATCCAATCAGAGATACAGTAGTAAATCTCTCAATATCTTGAGTTTTTAGGTAAGTAAAAGTTGTGCTATAACAAAACTACAAAGAAAATTTCTAGCAGAAACAAAATTACCTCAAATACATTATAACCAGGCCCAAGTTAAGTCACCTTCCTTCAACAAATGCCTACTGAACATCCACTATGTCCACGCCGCAGTATGAACTACAGTAACACTATCTCTGCCCTCATAAACCTCGCATTCCAGTGGCTTTTCAGCCAAGCAGATGGTAAATCACAAAAGGTGATTGTAGAAATGACTCAAAATCAAGAACTACGGAGTATCGAATAGGTTAAGGTACAGACATTTGTATGGAACACACTGTGAAAAGATGACCAAACTTCCTTGTTACCCCTCCCAAGCTCTTTTCTTTGAAAAGTACAATACAGAACACAAATTATTAATTTGGATCACCCCTCTTAATGGAAGTCAAATATAAAATATGTTCCGATTTTAGCACTTAAACAAAAGTTAGCTATTTTCCAAAAATATACCAAAATTTTTTTTGCAGAAAAGATTATATTAAAAAGTCACTTACAAATCACAGGTCACAAAGTAAAGCTGCACGCATTAGATACAAGATGGCATGATGTGGTAACTAGATGAAAAGAGTTAAATTTCAAAGGTGTCATGCTTGTCACACAGTTACAAAATATGATGTGTGAAATTACTGTCCTGAGGATCACAATGCACTCTGTCATACTTAAAGTGCTCATATAAGGAAAGAGATCTGGTCCATTTCAGAACTCAGATCGAGCTGGGCAAAGTGGCCCATATAGTCCTAGCTCCTTAGGGAAGAATGCTCGAGTCCAGGAATCTGGGGTTAGTCTGGACAACATGGAAACATCCCATATTCAAAAGAAAAGAACAACAACAATAAAAACAGCAAGAAATCTGAGGTAGTCAAACATAAGGCCTGAGAGGGTGTCTTAGGCCGTGCACTAATTGAGACAGACAGCGATGGTGACTCACCGCCTGGCACTGAGGAAGAACGACCTGAACACTGAGATCCGAGCGAAGACTGCAGACTCAGGCCCGCCCTCCTCAGCTATATTTATGGGATGGATGGTTGGGCTACAGCATGAAGACAAAGCAGAGGCAAAAGTCACAGTCACTGGAGAGCCTGGACTGACCTGCCCAGAGGAAAGAGAGCCAGGGACTGTAAGTAGCAGAGCCCTTTCATACACATGAACAGAGATAAATTCTGCCATGTCTGGCAGCAAGTGGGGCCACACACCTCACACTTCAGTGTGCACATGAGTGGCTGGGGGTGCAAATTTCTGAGTTTCATAAGAGATTCTGATTTGACATGTTCAATGAAAGGCTTACTGGCCTAAAAATATGCCAGGAGATTTGAATGAAGGTAGTTCTTGGCAAATCTAATTTTTAGAGGGATTGTGCCTTTCTCCCTTGCTCTGTCCCATATTGTTCAAATATTTAGAGAGTACATATCTCTGTAAATGAGGCTCAATAACGTATGTGTTCTGAAAAGAATTTAAAGCACTGTCTCAAAGATATATTTGTACACCCATGTGCACAGTAACACTACTGACAGTAGCTAAGTTGTGGAAGCAACCCCAGTGTCCATCAACAGATGAATGGATAAAAAAAATGTAGTGGATACACACAAAGATGTATTATTCAGTCTTAAAAAGAAATTGTGACACATGCTACAAGATGGAAGAAACATGAAGATACTGCTAAGAAAAAATAAGTTGGTCACAAAAAGATAAATACTGTATGATTCCCCACTTACATGATGTACCAAGAGTATTCCAGTTCATAGTGAAACAAAGTAGTATCATGATTGCCAGGGCCTGAGGGAGTAGGGAAGGCAGAATTTTTGTGTAGCAGTTACAGTTTTTCTAGTTTTGCAAAATGCAAAAGTTCTAGAGATCTACTGTACAATGTGACTGACCATAACACTACTAACTATACACATACAAATGTTTTAAGATGGTAAAGTTTATGTTTGTATATTCTAATAAATATTTTAAAAATAAGTTGCTTTTCCTCTAAAATAATAAAATAGAAGTCTACTACTGATCAATATTTGTATTCTTAATTTAGTAATTGTTTATAGTCTTTATTCCATACTTAAAGGAGAAAAGGAAAAGTCTAATGAGTGAAAATGTGTTTTTTCCTACCTGTGTACTAACCAGGTCTGACCCTGCTTAGCTTTCTGACATCAGGGGATATTGTGTACATTCATGGTGATGTGGCTGTAGATGGAGAAATGTGTTTTCTCTCTCTGCTACAAAATGGGTTCTGGCACAATAAAGGCCATTACCACCTGGCTATGAGAAATAGCCCAGCTACTATGCATTCTAGTAAAAATAATAATTAAAATCAGAGAAGCACACTTTGATCGTTCTGTCTGTCCTAGTACAATGAAGTTGTTTCCTTGGTATATCTGCACGCTTATTTTTATTTATACTACCAGTAATGACATCCATCTTAGTGGTACCAAATTATCAATATGCTGTCCTTACCAAAAAAATTTTCAGCTATTAGTTACAAAAGAGGAAATTTTTGATTGACTTAAATCAAGAAATCTAAAATATAAAGTGCTGAATACACAGATAAAGCAGTTATTGGTTATGCAAAACTTCAGGGCTAATACGTACATCCTCCAATGATCAACACAAAATATTGAAATTTCCTCTGAAGGAGACATTATTCAACCTTCTGAAGTCTTGATACCACTAGGATGAAGACAGGAGGTGGCTGACAATGCACCACAGGTGTTTGTGGGAAGAGACTGGATATAAACAAATATTCGAAGGTCCACTGCTGGCTTGTGCTTCCTTCCTGTAAGAATCATGGGCCATCCGAGTAGCTGTGGGAGAGAAGAAGAGGATCACGGGGTAGGAGGCAATGGACAGATTAGACCTGGAGAGCTCACTGCTGGTGTAGATCCTAAGCTAACAACACAGAAACTGACTCAGGAGCACCAGTCTGACATCATGAAATGAGAATTATGGAAAGGTGTGACGGCACACACTCATTAAGATGAAAGAGGTGCCCTGGGGAGAATAAACAGGTGGAACAGCTAAGCAGTATGAGAATTTGCTTGGTTATAGAGTAGAAAGTGATCAGAAAGAGCAAGGACTACTCTATGCTCAAAGTGTTCCTCAACAGATCACAAGCAGTTACTATGTACTCAGTCTTCACACGTCTGCCTCAATGCCACTGCCTCAAGAACGCCCGGAAGGAGCCGTACCTAATTTACATGTTCCCATCTGCTCTCACTCTTCTCTAAGACACTTCTCGTATCTGTAATGATTTAATTATATGTAAGTATAATTATTGTGGTTGCTGAATAGCTGCCGTTCCCACTGGGCTTTCAGTTCCATAAGGACAAAGGCATATTTATTTTATTAGCCACAATATTTCCAGCATCTGGCACAGTGGCTGGCACCCAGCAGGCATGAGGGCGGCCCTTACTAAGCAACTGCTGTCAGAGTAATACATCACAGCAAAAGCTGACGTTGTCAAGAGGAAGGTCTCAGGAAATCAAAGTTTCTGATGAAACTACGGGTTAGATGAAGGAAGCTGAAGAGGATACACTATGACTAGTAAAAAGGAAATGAGTTTATTAATAGCACATTGAACTGGGCAAAAGGCAGAGGCTGAACAAAAGGCTTAAGGAGAATCAATAATCATAGCTCTAAATCAAAGTTTGAACAGGATATCTTCAATACTGAGGGAAAGGTAGCCAAATACCTGCCTGCATTTTAAGGGGCAGTGAGTCAATGTTGACTTTGAAATTGCACTAGGAAAATGAATAGATCTTTAAATATGTGCGAGAAATAGGACAGGGAAAATATTTTATTGGGTTCTACATAGTCACAGTGAGATCAAGATACATGAAACACAAAAGGACTCCAAAAGAACTCTTTTTTATCTTATTATATCCAGCGCTGTATTTTAAATTCACTACTATATATATTTGACTCATTTTAAAATACCTAATTTTCAAGACAACATACTGCCACATGGCTGTAATTCCAGCACTTGGGAGGCTGAGGCAGGAGGTTCACTGAGAGTTCCAGGCCAGCCTGGACTACATAGTGAGTTCAAGGGAAGCCGGAGCTACATAGTGAGACCATGTCTCAAACAAACAGCTTAATTTTTTAAAAACGTACATCGAAATACACAGCAACAAATTTGCGATATATAAAAAATTCCTCTAAAATCAGTTGTACTGTTGGGGTTGGGGATTTAGCTCAGTGGTCAGAGTGCTTGCCTCGAAAGCACAAGGCCCTGAGTTCAAACCCCAGCACCAAAAAAAAAACAAACAAACAAACAAACAAACAAACAAAAAATCAGTTGTACTGTTAAAAAAAACCCTGCAGCTGGAGCTTCTCGGTTCCGTCCCAGGCACCCAAAAGCGGCGGCGGGACCTCCTGACCGCGGGATTTTCCCGCTCAGGTGAGAGAGGGTCGGCGCCAGGGACAAAAGACTGCAGCCTGGGCCTGTGCGCCGGCAGGGTCTGAACCCATTAACATGCATAAAATGTAGGCCTCCTCTCTGGTGACACTATCTTCTGCTGTTTTCCCACCCACACTCTCTCTGTTTTTTTGTTTTTTTTTTTTGGGTTGTCTGTATGTTTGATTTTTCCTCCTCTTTCTTCTCCCATTGTCCCTCTTTTAGCTTTTTTCTTTGTTACTTTCTCTTCCCTTCCCCTCTCTGAAGTCACCATTACCAAGTAGAGCCAACCATGACCTTTTCATTGAAGATAACACTGGAGGACTAAAGGTTATAAGAACCAAGAAACACATATACCCAGAAGAAACTACAGAAACAGACATTCCCAAGGAGGATGCTATTACCTATCTTTTTGTAACCTCATACAAAGAAAATATCAAACCAACTCGGAGAACAAACTAAAAGGGAAAGTACATATGTATACAAAGAAAATGACCACACATAGAACCAAAATGCAACCCCAGACCCCCAGCCCAACCAGAATAAATATAGAGGACAATAACATCGAGGATGTCAGAAGACACCCAACCAAACTCTCAGAGATGATAGCAACAGAAGTTCAAAAACAGATAGGCGCAGCAATAGAGAACATCAGGCTAGAGGTAATAGACCAGGTCAGGAAAGAGATGACCAATGTAATGAAAGATTTGCTTAGTGAGTTCAGGGTAGACACAGATAAAAAAACAGAGGAACTAAGAAAAACAATCGAAAATTTGAATATACAATTTAGCAAAGAAATGGAGCCCATGAAACAGATCCAAACAGATATCCAAGAAATTAAAAACTCACTGGATGGGGCTGGGGATTTAGCTCAGTGGTTAAAGTGCTTGCCTTGCAAGCACAAGGACCCAAGTTCAATCCCCAGCACCAAAACAAACAAACAAACAAAAAAAAAAA
>PVJO010013525.1:0-51430 GCA_004026905.1 Hystrix cristata
TTTTTTATTTTCTTCTCTGTGTATCGGTTTTCTTTTCCATTATGTAATTTTGTTACTGGGAAACATTACAAAGAAGACAAAGGAGGAGAAAAAGAAGGAAGAATAAGTGCAGGATATAATTTGAAACCTCATTCCAAACTAAATGTTAAGCGAGGCCAAAAATGTAAGGAGCAGTTCTGAAATTTGACACTGCCCAGAAGTCATGTGGGAGCTTGTTATCACCTCAGAGACTTTGACTGGGTGAGACTGGAGATCACCTGTACCCTGAAATGTGTAGACCTCACATCTGAGAAATTCTCATTTGGAAATGGTAGCCAATTGCATCTGACATGTCTACATGGATGGAAAATAAGGCATAATTTTCAGTACTCAGTAGGCAAAAAAGATAGACAACAGCTGGTGGCAGGTTCTAGCACCGTCTCCTCCCACAGCCTGAAGCCTGTCCCCACAGCAGGGCGGGAAGGAGCACTGTTGCCTGAAAACCTGCCCCAGGTTGACCGTCCTTTCCTTGGCTTGACCTGTCCAGGCTTTGCCTTCTTCTCCTTAGCTTTGGCAGTCTGCCCTAAGCAGGCAAGGTAAAGCTTGTAGGTGTGGCTCAGGTGCGCGCCCTCAGTTTGCTCCCATCCCGCCTTCCTCTCCTCTGTAGCTCCTCAATCACTGCCTCTGTTGAGCAGAGTTTCTCAGATTTGAGCATCGGAATATTGGGTGAGCCCCTACCCCAGAGCATCTGGCCCAGTCTGTCATGGGACCTGGGAATTTGCACAAAAATGAGCACCTAAATCATACTGAAGCTTCTGGTTCAGACTATATTGAAGTAAAGTGAATCAGTCTCCCTGGAGAGAGCCAGCCAAAACAAGGAGGCTGAGTAATAGTGTTATACATTAGAATTCAGAAATACAATAAAAACTATTCTCATTAGGAAGTTAAGCAGAATTACTGTTAGATATGGCAGCAGTCAGTAGTAATAACATTCCTACTAGTGTGGTTAATAATGGCAACAACAACATAACAATAATGGTATAAATAGGAAGATTACTAATGAAATAACAACAAAACTAAGGACAACTTTTGCTTTCAGTGTTTTGGTGAAACTCATGAACACAGTCTTGCCAGAAAAGAAGATAAAATTTTGGATGTAAAAAATGTTATGAAATCATGAATTTCAAAAATACTTCTTTAAAAGGATACATTACATTTTCAGTGAAAGCCAGGTCTTTAAAAACATACTAGACCTTATGATCCAGAAAAGGCTGTTTCTTTTCCTCCTGCAGGGTAGTATTTATCTTTGGCTAATAGCTTCAGCCAAGCCATTTTTATAGCCTCACATGTTATCAAAAGTGTTTTTATTGCTCAATCTAACTACTCCCTTTCTCAACCCATTGCATTAATTCTGCCTTCAGAGGCCAAGTGTAAACTGAAGTCTAGATAAAAGGTATGTTTTTTTTAAAACCCAGTTGTGTTTTCCTTTTTGTGTTAAATTATGAATACAGTAATTGGCGGTTAATGAGATGTAAGTGCTGTAGCCTCAGACACTTTAGGTTATTCATGTCTCTGCACCATTTTCATCTGACCTTCATTTTCTAAACACCAGACCTGTAATTATGCCAGAATTTATCCAAGCCAGAGAATATTTCGTTTTTCCTCATTGCTACATACAGAGCATAAGGTTGTAAAAAATGTTGGACTTGCAAAACTAACTTTACCCCCTTACAGTGAACATTTAGAGGGGCCCAATATGGTAAAATTAAAGGTGAATGAATCACAGCTTTCAGAGTTTACAGAGACATCTTGAAAGCATCTGGGCTCTCCATTTGGCTTTAGTATCTACCATATTTTGCAGGTGAATCAGCTGAAGTTTAAAAAAAAAGAAATATATATGGTTCTAGGATGCAAACTGGAGATATGCCTGGCCCCCAAACTAGTAGCATGTTGTCTTATTTGAAGGGTTTGGGCACCTGTCTTGGCCTCTTTGCGTGTTTTTTCACTGCATTTGTGCTAGTATTGCCAGTCTACCTCAAACTCTTTCATCATCTGCCTGAGCGTTTTTCATAATCTTGTAAGCGTTCACTGATATCATTTGTACTGTATCTTTCAATGAATGTGTCCTTGCAGTGGATATTTTCATGTGCTAAATTTGCACACATACCTGAGCTAGGAAGACAGATGCATTTTGTTTTGTATAAAAACATCCAACCTGCATGTTTACATTGAGAATACCAGGCTTTGTTCTCACTCAAGTGTTAATCTTTCTAAATGTGTCCCTCTCCCTGAAGGACATCCAAAAGGCAGTAACTCATTAGAACCACGGGTTCAGATTACAGATGTATTTGGCTAGCTCAGTGTTGAAGTTCAAATTATCTTGGAATTATTTTAAATATTTGTGCAGGAACAGTGATTAGTTTACTAACGTGTTGCCTCGTAACTGTCCACCAATAGCCATGTTGGCCTACGAGCATTAACTCTTGGGCTTCAAGGCTGTCTCAGCAAAGGTAATGTGCTTCAAGGTCTGGAGCTCTGCTGTGATGCGTTTACCCGAGGACTTGGAATGTTGACTCAGAAAGTGAATTTTGAAAACTGATTTTTAGAAATATATTTCATTCTTTGAGCAAAAGGTTGCAAAGGAAGCTCTGAGGAGTTCACATCCTACTCTGCCCCAGCCCCCTCTTTTATTTTGTAGTTACTATTTCCTTTTTTTTTTTTTAATTTTTTTATTATTTTTTACCAAGAACATGTATTGGTACATTGCATACATAATGATCATAATCAACATGGTTATTTTGTACCTGTACATGATACATCTTGGTTTTCCCCCCTCTTCTCCCCTTCCCCTCCCCTCCCTTCCATTCACCCACCCCTCCCTATTTGCAACAAGTGTATGTAGTTACTATTTCCTGACTGTCTACATTTTAGCTGGAGACTAGCAAGGCAGTACGTGGGAAGGAATGACTGTGTGGGTCAGAACATCTGGGATTTGATTCTAGCCTTATCGTTGAACTCATGACCTTAGACAAGTCATTCAATTTCTGTAATATTGGTTTCCATAAACGAGAAAGTGACGTGTCATTCCTGAACTGTTTTCCAGCCAGAAGAGTCTGTAGAATGTGTGCATTCTGCCAAGAGAAGCTAAACTAGCTAGAAGACAAGCCATCGGTGTGTGGGTTTCACGGACCTTTGCCTCACGTTTCTTACCTACTGAAGGGGCAGGTCCCCAGCCGCAGCCTCATGCCGCAGACCCAACCGTGGAAGAACTGTGTACCTGGTTTAAAGCTTTGCTGTCACCATATTGCAGTTCTTAATAAGAGTTTCTGCACAAGGGCCTTGCCTTTTCATTTTCCTTACAGGCCAATTATGTATCTAACTGTGTCCTTTGATAAGACCTTTCTTTCTGGTGCGTTACCAATTGAAAAAAGGAGTCATAACCCCAAATTGGTCACTTTCTGCCACCACTGTATGTTTCAACTAGACCGAGAAAAGCAGAATGTTGATAAAATTATATATGGTAATTATTTGGGTCATTTTTAGTTATCTGAATTTCTGATGGCCGCCATTTTCTTTCTTCCATGCCTCCTTGACTACTTTTAAAAATAAGAGTTAATTACTGATATTTATTGCAAAGTATTTTGAGTCTCTCCAGTCAACATTAATTATGAATGTTAAAACTGATAAAAAGTACTCAGCAGTGCAAGGAATCTCTATTTTCTTGGCTTATACAGTGTTACGTGCCAAATGATAAGAGTTAAAGAGATGGAGCGAGGGGTTTCTGTGTGCCTGTTGATGCGGATGGGGTTTTATATTATGGATCTGGTTTCAGAAACTGGGAGCAAATCTATACACAGTCAGATGGCTAAATTATATGTCACATCCATGACTCTAAATTGCTTTAACGGGCTATGGGTGTGTCTATTTTGAACTAAGCCTAAGACTTTTTCTTTTGCAAACCCAGTGTTTGTAATGGTCTAAAATGCTATCTTTTTGTCCTTAATTCATAAAAAGTTTTCCACTTACTTAAAAATTGATTGTGGCTGATTTTTAATTATATTAAAAATATCTGGATGTTTTAAAATGTTTAACTAGCCTAATCCTTCATGATGGAAATCTGTGTGTTGAGATTTGATAATCTCTATATTGTGTTCAAGTAGCTGGCCTGGCTCCTCGCTTTTGGATTAGGAAGTACATCTTTTTTCTGTTTTAAATTCCATAAAATGGTGTTTTGATTTACAGTTGTGCTTAAGAAGAGCAAAGAAAGGATTGATAAGTTTAAAAATAAAATGCAACTGGTTATTCAACAATATTTTATATCTTATTGATAAATAGGCAAGCAGTAGCCAAGCTTCCATTTATGGATTCTTTGTATCCAAGGCATTGCATTGTTCCACCGTGAATTTATAGATGTGAAACTGTGGCGCTTAAGGTGAAAAGGACCAAAGTGAAAATAGTCAAGTAGTTTGGTAAAAGTTTTGGTTCCATAGATTTTATTTTAGAATATCTTTTTGAATATTCTTCTACCAAGATTCTGAAGTAAGAACCTTAGAAACCTGAATACAGAGTTTAGCTACGAAAAGAGGAAATGAGACAATGTCCAAATGTAAAATCCACACAGTGGTGCAGAGTGTCCCTCCTCTGTGACCTCCAAAGACTTCCAGGGCTTTCAGTTCCTTCTCGTGGATGTTGGTCTCTCTTGTGATGTGATCTCAAAGGTGCAAACTCCTGGCAAGGGTCTGAGGTGACGCCTCACTTCACAGATGTCATCTAATGAGGCACAAGGCAGAATCACTCTTAGAGGGAAGTGAGTACTATGGAATTTTACTCCTCACAGGGACACTCAGTCTTTTCATCCCTGGCTGAGCACTGAAATCTGGGCAAAGAAGACATCCTGTGTAGGATCTGGCGCAGGTGTTGGGACTATAGAAGTTCCCCAGCTGATTTTAAGGGACATTCATGGCTGAAAACCAAGTTCTAGAGTGAGGTTTATTTTGGAAAAAAAAAAACCAACTTTTTATGTGAGCAATATGGAGACATACATACCTTTAATCCATTTAAAGTGTATAACTCAATAGTTTTTAGTATATGGACAGAGTTGCACCACCATCACCACACTCTGTTTAGCATTCTCCTCATCCCAAAAACAAATCTATAGCAGTCACTCTCAGCTTCTTCCACTCCACCCAGCCTAGGCAAGCACCAACCTATTTTCTAATCGCTATAGGTTTGCCTACTGGGGACATTTCATATAAATGGAACCATGTAATTCTACATTTTGTTTATCAATTTACCAATTGGTAGATACTTAGGTCGTGCTACTTTTTGGCTATTGTGAATGATGCTGCTGCAAACATTTGAGTAGAAATGTTTGTGTGAACATATATGTTCATTTCTCTTAGGTATATATCTAGAAGCAAAGTTGCTGGGACATATGTTTAACTTTTAAGGAACTGCCAAACCATTTTCAAAACAGCTGCACCGTTTGCCCTACCATCAGCAGTGTACAAGGGTTCCACATCCTTGCCAACACTCATCCTTATCTGTCTTTTTTATGATAACCATCTTGTGGATGTGAAAATGACATCTCGTTGTGGTTTTGATTTCCATTTCCCTCATGGCTAATAATGTTGAACTTTTTACTGTGCTTAATGTCTATTTGTGTTTTATCTTGGAAGAAATTTTTTATTATTTTCTCATTTTTCAGCTGTAGCTATTTGTCTTGTAATAATTGAGGTTAAGAGTTCTTTAGGTACTTCCAGTGCAAGTTCCTTATAAAATATATGATTTGTATATATAGTCTCTCATTCTGTGCACTGTCCACTAAAGCACCAATTTATTTAATTTTGGTGAAGTCAAATCTACTTGTTTTCTTTATTTCTTGGGCATTTCGGGTCAGTTCTCAAAAGGCTTCTTGTAACCCAAGGTTGTGAAATTTTTCTCCTATATTTTCTTCTAAGTGGTTTATAGTGTTAGCTGCTACATTTACCTGTTACATCAGGTATTTATATTCTTTGGTCTGAATTTGCAAAGATGAAATGTAGCTGGCTCTTTTTGCAAACACTGTCTTGGTCTATGTCATTTGGTTAGATTAAGCATTGGAATGTGTAGTTCATTTTGAGGAAATTTTTCTGTATGATGTGACGAAAGGTTCCAGCTTTAGTCTTTTATATAGAGATCCTATAAAGAGTTTTGGCAGTGGCATCTCATCAATGGTTAGTAAATATCTTGCTGAAAGTTCACTGTGTGATCACCTTCATGGGGCGTGGCAGATGGGCACCAACGTCAGCAGAATTACTAGAGTGCCAGCTGATTTCTGCCCTGTCCAAGGGAACCCATACAAACACACACTTGGAACTATCAAGAACACATTATACAGCCTTTGTTTAGAAAGCCAAGGTTTCCCTGTTCGGGGAGAGGTTAGAGATTGAGTAAAGAGTGACATTAATTACTAAAGATTTCCAAAGAAATTGAGTTTCCTTTACTACAGTGGCCCTAGTTCCTTGGCTGACTGTAGGGTCTCACTTCATGGGGTCTTCCTGCTGCCCCCAAGATATTTAAACTACAGTGTGAGCTGTAAGTCAGGAGATACCTTGCTAAATACTAGAGTACTGTTTGATGATGTTGCACTGTTTTATGTTTCACCCGTTAGCAAGAAAGACCTGTTCTAAAACTTTTGAGTCTGAAATTACTTCTGATTAATTCAAACAACTATTCAAACTAATTCAACCTGTTTCAGAAAGTTATGAAATTCACTTCTGTGGAACTGTTTATGAGCAAATAAACCATATCCCCATGAGCTGCTTGAGTAAAATATGGGCCAATGTGGACGGTTATGTCGCCCATACTCAGAGTTCTGTGCTGCTGTGGGGTGCCAGTGGGACTAGGAACAATCTCTACCAGGGAGGAGGGAGAACCCACCAGTTAAGCCACCAGCCAGAGAGCTCTAGGTTAGGGAAAGTCAGGTCCTTTCCTCTCTTCAGCCCTGAAGAGGTGATTCTCGCACCAGCAAGTTTCTCTTTCATGGTCTCTATGAAAACTTCTGTCGCTTATCATAAATCGCCCAGGTAAATAGACTTATCTCAAGAAGGCAGCAAGGAAAATTTGTATAGTATTTTATATACCTGAGTCCAAATCCTGCTCTACACGCAATTTGAGTGATTTTCAGTGAATTATTTAACTTCTCTGAGCCTTATCTTTTTCTGTGTTTTGGCAATAAGAAAATAAGTATCGAGGATCATTGTTGGATTAACTAGCCCGAGTTGTGAGTTTGGCGTATTCTATTCCTCTCCCTTTCAAAAACAAAGATATGATGACCCCTTGTTTTTGAAGCTTATTAAAAAAAAAATCTTGAATCCAAAGAAAAGAACCACTAGCAAATATGGAGGCTGGATGTGTGTTTGGACACATTAGATCTCCTATATCATTCTTCTCTTTCAGTGGCTCTGGTTCCTTGGCTGACTGTAGGGTCCCACTTCATGGGATCTTTCTGCCACCCCAAAGAAAACATTACTACTGTCTATTACTTTGGCGATCTAGCAGCATCCCAGCAAAGTATCCAACTGTTTGAAACAGCAAGTATTTATTTTCTTTTGTCTGAGTATGCAAAGATGAAATGTAGCTGAATATGCAAAGATGAAATTTCTCATTTTGGAAACACTTTATTGGTCTATGTCATCTGCTTAGGTAGAGCCTTGGAATGTATTATGACCTACATTTGTGCACTGATGACTCCCAGGTACCCCTAGAACTTGTTTATGGTTCACAAAGCTGACTTTAAACCCAACTTTCCTAGGATGCTTTTTTGAAAGGTTAATTATTCAGCAGGAGTATTCATGTGACTGTCGGTAGGAGGAGCCTTCTCATGACAAGTGTGTAAGGCTCTGGTCAAGGGAACCTGCTGTAGGAGGTCATGGAGCGCTTGCTGCTTCACAAGACAGTGCGTGTCTAATCCCCTTAAGGTCTTCCATTGTCTCTGTGTAGTATAGAAATACTGATCTCTTCCTCGGGCCTCCCTGAAATGTCTTGAAGATAAGCAAAATAACAGCCGTGGAAGGGCTTCTCTCTGAGGACAGTGTACAAATTTAAGTGGTAGTGTCTGTATTATTTATATTCATATGGAATTCAGTGCAATTTTTCTACAAAAAAATTAAAAGTTTTCATTGATTCTCTGCCAAAAATTGGAAACAACAAATTTGAAACTTAAAATGAGTAGACATGAAAGAACATTCATCCAATGAGGAATTTAGCATGTGTTTATATTAGGCCACATGATCATATATATCCTTTTCAAAACTGTGTATATATAAATAGAGATAATTTAAAAATAAGCTATTTAGTCTAACAAGAGAGGAGAATAGAGAAGTATATAAATTCTAAGCAGAATATATTCCAAATCTATGAAAATCTTTCATGGAATTTGGCCTGGTATAAATAAATCTAAACATGTAAGTACCAGTGTTATTCATATAACTATAAATATGTAAAAACTAAAATATTTGATTTTTGAAATGCAGTCAGTTGTAACTTAGGACACATTCAGATACAATCCCAGTTCCTGATGAGTTCGGCGCATACCCTTGTGAGATGTAGGATGTCACTTTATCATAGAAGGAAAAAAGCCAGGAATGATAAGGGTAATTTACAGTTGAATTTAATTTTTTTAGGTGAACCCCATAGTATTACTTTAGATTAAATCTAGAATTAATCCTCAAAAAATCTAGAAATTTTCATCTGGAAAAACATTTAGCCAAACTCAATAAATTCAACCATAATAAAATGTTAAATATTTTCCCCAGATTTGGAAGTAATAAAATGGAGGTTTCCAGTTTAAACAAAAGATGCACATATTAGTGCTTTGAAAGTAGCAACATACGCAGCAGGGTACCAGCTATGAGGGCAACCAAGTACCACAATAAGGAGTGTGACTCTGGAGCCAGATTGCATGTGTGCCGCCTCCGGCATGGCTGCTCTCATGTGACTCATCTGACCTTTCTGGACTCCCAGCAGCCACATCTCTGTAAGGGAGATCATGATATCTCCCATTATGTCTATAATAAGTAATTTAGTTCACACCCGTAGAATTCTCAAGACAGTGTCTAGCATATAAATGGTGTTCAGCTGATATTGGTGATGATGATGACGATCGCGATGATTATGAAGTAAACATATCTGGAAAAAAATGAGAGTACAAGAGAAAGAAGAATGTGGTTTTCAAAATGGAAAACCAACAGTCCACCCAGTCAGCTTA
This sequence comes from Hystrix cristata, assembly GCA_004026905.1. Taxonomy (NCBI): domain Eukaryota; kingdom Metazoa; phylum Chordata; class Mammalia; order Rodentia; family Hystricidae; genus Hystrix; species Hystrix cristata. The sequence continues at coordinate 9,230 of PVJO010013525.1, forward strand.
GTGAGGAGTAAACAAAATATTAAGAACAAATTGGATTTGGAATTAGAATAGAGCAGGACACCCAGATCACAAATATGTTCAAAGTTGAGACCATTTTTTTCTTGGTGCTTGCAGAAATATTGCTACCAGCACTTAACAGTTTAAAAATGAAATATTTTGAGCAATCACTGCACATGTACTATGGAGCCATGAAGACGCTAATTTAAAAACAAAGTTTAATAAGGAATCACTGCCTCCAAATTTAATAGCAAATATTAGACGGATAATGAGGTGATGGTGTGAGATCATAAACATTTTTATAGCTACAAATATGAAATGACCTAACTACTCAAGAATGGTAGACAAAGCGGCCTGACTCCAAAAAAAGGAGCTGTCTCTCCACAGGACCTTTTCCAAAGCTGAGCTATACTTATTCTTTTATGCCTTTGACTACACTTTACCACTCATTATATAAGATAATGGCAAATGTTCCATACTGAGAAGCCAGACGGTCCTAAACTTTACCTTCTTGTGACCGTGACGCATATCTCTGGGGCTGCCCTCTTGCCCTTCTCAAAACTCAGCAGCTTTCCCTCATTCCCCCACTGACTCCCCCACTGCCGACTCTGCCCGGCTACAGTGCACCTGAATGCTGCCTGCTTCTTGCCTTCCTTCTTTGCGTCCCCAGGTAAAGGCTGGGCACAATGACCCCTGAAGAGGTTCGGCTTTGCTTTTCCACCCACTGAGGGGACTTGTCTGCAGGGCGCATGCAGATCTGCCAAAATAATTTCAGCAATACTTGGCAAAAGCCCAGGGTATGTGTTCTTCACAGTTAAAACGTGGAGAATTGGGGGCAATAGTCTTACTATAATTTTCTTAATTCCAAGAGTTTAAAAATAAAAAAATACACACACACACACATTCAAGGAAAGGACTACAGAGCAACTGGGTGTTGGGCTAAGAGGCTGGCTAAAAACAGAACAGCTGTGTTGGCCTTAAGCCTGAGCTGGCTGCATCACCCTTGATTTCTTTGAACCCCGGGCCCAAGGCTTCAGGACCATAAAACAAAGCTAACAAGTGTTGCCTATCCAATTTCTTGTGAGACACACAGAGTAGAGTTGGTTGTTCAGCAGCTTTCAAATGGAAAGTATTACAGAATGGCTTATAATAATAAAAGGCTAATTATAGCATTTTCCCAGGTTCTAGGAATTCCATAATAAGGAAGATGGCACATGCAAGACCTAACGCATCTATCAAAGCACTGGCAGAATGTCTACAAAAGTAAATACTATATTATATATGGTGATATCTTATATGCCAATCCGCACAGTAAGTCTCGCTGGAAAGCTGCTGTAGTTTTAAGATAAGGAAAGCAAGCAACAGAGTGTTTCAGCACACAAGAGGATATATCTAAAGTACATTTCAGCTGGAGAACAGGCATGAGCAGCCTCAGGCCTCATGGAACCTTATGATTGTAAAGTGCCTAGTACTCCTTCTGGCACATTTATTGACCAGTAAATCACTGGCTTCCTGCCCCTCCACTAGCATGTTGCCATCAGTAGGAAGTGGATTGTAGGGAAGGACATGGGGGCTTTGAGTGCCAAAAGTACACAAACTAAATAGATCAGTAGGTTTGCTACACAGATGCAGCCTTGGAACAATATCTCTGATTCTCCCTCTGAACAGATTGTTACACCTATGGAGAAAATTTTGAACCATCATTGGTTGTCTTGTCTTCAGTGAGCACTCCAAAAATACTTGTTGATGCAACTGGGTCACTTGTGAGCATGTGGTGTTCCAAGACTGATTGCCTTTAGTGTACACCACTGAACAGATTCCTACTTGTTGAGTATTGCTTATTGCTGAAGCTATTTTTATAAGCACAACCAAACACCTTTAATTCTCTCTTGGTGTTTTGGGGTTGTTTTTGTCATTACAGCTAACCTTCTGGCAGGGATTGGGGCAGGTGAGGAAAAGGAAATTAAGAAAGGAAGCAGTGTGTAGAAAGATCCTTGGAAAAACCTTTTCTCCTGAATGACATTTTGCATTCCATTAGAGAACAACGAATTGAAAACAAGCCCAAATCTGGCTGAGAACCTGAAAGGCAAGTTTCAGCATGAGTGAATTTTTAACAGGCTCAAAGAGGGGGGTTAAAATTAAGTTCTGACAACCTTAACTACATTTCTTTCTTAAAGCATTGCTATAATAATAAAAGGTGAAATGTCAGCAGTCACATATTATTCTAACAATACTTTATAATTTTTCTCTGTGGGAGCACTTGCCCTTTTATAGTCTCAATTTTACGTTTTGACTGACTTCCCAAGGACAGCAATTAATGAAACCATGTATCTACACGCGGGCAACACAGCCAAGACCTACTCTGCGTTGCTAGGTTCTCCAGCGGTTTTCTCTTGGGGACTTCAGTCAGGTCAATGAGTTCTGTGCTATAGGATACATACTGCATCTGGGATTCAAGCCATTTTAACAGCTTGTATCCATCCTTAAGTCTTTAAAACACATAGCTGATCATGTTTTCTGGAAAGAACAGCCCAGTTTCTGTTTGTCAGGAAAACATCTTGCCATCTCCAAAAGGTCACACTGAATCTTTTTCAGAGTATTCTAGAAGAATAGCTATTACTCGTGGCATCACAAAGTGGTGAAGGAGGTCTTCTATTTCATTTTGATTCACTTAGCAAGCACACTTGAACAGTTTCTGGATTCGCCAACCTAAGCATCTGCTAGGGGAGAGCCACTAAGAAGACTGCTACACAGCACCAACCCACAAAGAGGCTTACATTTGTGGGAAAGTCAGATGGGAGGTGTTAAATTACTGAGGGAAGCACTAGGCTGATCTAGGCTGATCAGGAAGTAGCCTGCCTTGAAGTTAGCAGCTAGAATCCTAGAATCAGTCTTGACCCATCAATTCAAATACCCTAGAGGCTGGGGGTGTAAAGAAATGAATGGAGATTTGTAAGGACTTTAGTGTGGGATCTAGTGTGGAAACCACTTGAATAAACCATAGTTCTCAAATCCAGTTCTCTGGTGCCATGTATAAACACCAGCCCATTGTTGCCAGAGCCTCAGCTTTTTCAAAAGATTTTTTTTTTTAATGATGACAACTAGTTCACAAGTTTTTTATGAGATCCATATAAAACCATTTCCTGGTCCATAGGCTGCCTCTGGGTTGTGGTTGCCAAGAAATTCCTTTCCATCGTCAGTATCATTTTTATAGGTTTGGTTCTCTCAGAAGCAGATGGAGGCAGAGTTTAGTCAGCAAAAGGTTTGCTTGGGAGTATCCTTGAGTATGAACATCCATAGCAGAAAGGGAAGGCCGCGGATTTGAATAGAGGGAGAAGTTGGACTGACAGAAACCCAGGTGGGGTCTCTGCCAGCTCTCATGGAGTGCTGAGACTGGGGTGGCTCTTCAGAGTTGCTCCGAGTCGAGTGAGGGGACTGGCCCTTTATACTCTTGCATGAACCCGTCACTGGGCATGGCTTTCCTTGAAAAGGGGCATGACTTTGAGTGATGAGACTGTCTTCAGCAAAAGGATGTCCACTGGAACCAGCCACACTCCCAGGGCCTGAGAAGTCAGTCCCTTCTTCCTGAGTGGGGACCTGGGTGGCACATGCACTCTTCTTGCCACTGTAAACAAGGACTAAGTCACGGTCATTGTCAGACCGATCTGACGTCATACCCATTCTTCTTAGTCCCATCTTGTTTCTGGGCCCACCTCCTTCCCTACCTATTGCTGGCTTGTATTCCTCCCACAGACACTACTAGAACAGAATTGCTAAACCCAATGAGGAATTCACAACCCCTTGTGGCCTACAATCCATATTTTGGGCATTTGTAAAAAAGAAAGATTCAACTTAAGTGCATGAAATTGGAATGAAGTGGAATAATACATTCGCGTTTCCAACATATGCTTTTCGATAACTTACCAAGTACCAGGCCCTCAGATATCACTTTTAACAACAACAATAAAAATCCCTGTAAGCAGGAAGCTTGGTATTTCATTGGTAACGTAGATGGACGAGGAGACAATTTCAAGATGCTAAGTGTTCTCAAGGATGAGCGCAAGCATTATTTCCATAAGCCATTTGAATTAAGTCTGTAGTTAAAAATAATTGTAATATTCTTGGTGAACAACAGTTCACCAAGTCAATGCTAACTGAACCACAAAGGGTCAGGTTATAAAATGTGTTAAAGAAGTAGACTGCGAGATTTAATCAATACTAGTAGGGAAGTAAGAAAGAATTCAAATATGCAGTCCAAATTGCAGACCTAAGTATATATAGATTTGGAAGACATGAACAAATGATAGTATAGCTGAGGAAAAAATGCAAAGCATTTGGTATACATTACTGGTACTGAAGATAGGGTTTTCTGCTAATAGCTCTTTTGGGGATATTTTCCTCCCCATGAAATAAAGCAGTCATTAATATTTACCATATGTGTCCAATTATTATATATAGTACCCATAAGGCCACAGAGAAAGTGCTATTTGAAGATAAGGGGAAGAAGCTATTAATTCCCATTGATGGGGCAGAAAAGTCTTCTTGAAGTAGATGAGGATGATAAAGATGTCACCAATGGCAGTCATAGCCAGTATGAATGCTAGGTGAGTACTAAGGACACTGTGAAGTGCTTTCTACACTTTAGCTCATTTCATCCCCTTCAGATCCCTGCCATATAGACACTGTTATTCTCCTCTTTGTACAGATGTCAGCAAGCCAGAGCTCTCAGGAATGTTAAGCAACTTGCCTACAACTTGATGACAAAGTGGTAGACTTGGAGTTGAACCCGGGTTGTCTGAAGCTAAAATCTGGTGTCTCGTCACAAAATTATGCTGTTTCTCGCTTGAAACTGATTTTGAAATTTACATGGGACAGGGGAGCATTCAAACTGAAGGGAATAGTTTTTGAAAAAGCAGGATGACATGAGTTTGGGGACAACACAGGAGGAATGACAAAAATGTTAAATTCAGGGTTATGTGCATGGTTTGAAAATTTGAACTGTAGTCTCCTTATAGGACCCTAAATAAATACCAAGCTAGGGAGTTGGGGTTTTATTCCATGTGAAATTAGGAGCTATAGAAGTTTATGGGCAGGGAAGTAGTGAGATTTGTATTTTGAAATAGCAATTCTAACTGTGATGGTGGAGAGAGAAAGGAGGAGCCCATATGCAGGCAGAGAGCGGAAGCCCTTGAATATTATCTAGGCACATTGTAAGCAGGATGAGAAGGGAGAAATGGAAGGAAGAGATTTGTTGGATGTGAAAAAGATATAATTTGGTCATTGCCTTGGCTCCAGTTATGAGTTTGTGATACTGATAACTTGGGATGAAGATAAAACTGTGGTGTGGAAGAGAACATGAGCTCAATTTCAGACTGAAAACAGAGGTTGGGGCCTCTGAAAGAGGTTCTGCTTAAATAGCCTTGGGAACCTTCTACCTGAAAGTTTTAGCAGGTACTGGAGTTTGCATGGGGTGGACTTGGAGTTATTGAATAATAGCCATCTAGACTAAGAAGTATGAAGTACATGTTTAAATGGAAGCAAGAGAAGATGAATTTTTTAAAAGTTACACTGTGGCCACAGACCGAGACGAGACCTGCTTTTACTTTAGGGTAAGAATTGGTAGCATTAGGTAAGCTGTTTCAGGAGAAGGGCAAGATGAAGGCATGATCCCCTGCCTTCCCACTGACAGTAGTGATCTCAGGTAATTCCAATTGTCTCAACTATGTCATGGCAATATTTTTACATACTTTTTTTTTCTGTTAAACCATCATCTGATGCTATTTATTGTGATGACAATAATTGCAGGATCGAAGTTTACAATATGTAGTCCAAACTCTCAAGGAATTAAAGGCAAAATTTGCGGCATGCAAAAGGAGGAAGCAATTCCTCAGCACGTAGAGAACATACCACATCCAGCTCTTCTCTGCTCCTCCAGCATGCACAAATGTTATCTGTATGTGTGAACTGTAGTACATGTAATTTTTCTCTGGGAAGGTTTTAGTAATTTGGGGGTTTCTCCAGATATAAATGGGGATCACAAAGCCAAGCTTGGAGAGAAATTTCTATGATGGAAATTTTCAATGTAGTTTATTCTCTCAAGGAGCAAGCTGACGGTCAGTTGTTTTCTGATCATTAATAAAAACTGAGCATTTTAAATTACATTCTCATTCTCCTACAGTTATTAACAGAACTCCATGTTTATGACATTTGCAAAACATCATTTGTAATGGAATTCTTATTAGACCATAAAATTCTTATTAGACTTTGGAAATGATAATCAAGTCTGTACAGTTTTTCTTATTAAAAAGTACTGTCCCCAGTGCAGAGTCCCCTGGCATTCCAGAAAACAACAGTTCTTTTACCTAAATCTTTAAAATTTTAATTATTACATCCCTGCAGTGCACAGATCATAAATATTTGACTCAATAGGTTTTTACGTGTGCAGATAACCATGGAGCCTACAGCCAGAACAAATTTTGAACATTTCCAACACCCAGATGGCTCCCTACTCCTCCCTCTTCACACTCCATATCTCTCCCCAAAGGTAACCCCTATTCTGACTGCTGTGACATTGTTCAGGGATTTTACGCACAGTGCTTCAATATCAGTAAGTTCCAAAATATACTTACTAGAGTGTGCTAGAGTACAAGGAAGTACTTTTGACTTCTTTCTAGAGGTCACCTGTATCAGAGGGACTCTTTCTAGTCGAGCGACTAATCCCTGGACTTCTGCAATAAGAAGCGGCACATTCTCATTCTACTAAGGTCTAATTATAACAAGAGTGGAAATTATACCGAAGGTGAATGATTTTATGTATCTCTGATATTTTCACAGAATCAGATTCCTACTAAATTTCACAGATATTTTCACAGAATCTAAAGGAGGTCAGATATTTTCACAAAATCAGATTCCTACTAAATTTCCCCTATTTTCATCATTACCCCACTCCCAGGTATTCTATTGGACATTATTACTTGAATGACATTATTTTTCTCCAGATATGAATGATTCCTTAAAATACTTCATGGCTTATCTCCATCTCCAAAGCTTCTTAAAGTTATGAGAGTATAAAACACACAAGAATGCAGAATGCGTGGTAGATAGCAAGACATTATCATCCTCTATATAACAGTTTGCAAAACCTAAACCAACACAGGAAGTCCTGGTTTTTCTTCCACTCTTTGGGTTCCTTCTATACAGCTCTTCTGTGATATGTTAAGTGTAGACTTTTCCCTGTTTAGAAACCAAAGGTAGAGCTCTGAAGCTGGTGTCTTCAACCAAATCTAATGAATTAGACAGTATGTAGTGGCCATGTGTAAAAGCGCAAAGACTTAGCATGATCTGTATTGCTGCTGAGAGAATTAATTCTTCAGACTAACAGGCTTCCAAGAGGGACAACCCAATAGGTAAAATAGAAAAAGATACCAAAAAAGATGTCTTAAATTATTAATTTCAAGAATTCATCCCTAATTATTGAGAACTTTCCTGCCTAAATTGTTATAGGAGCTGGTAGAGTCATCAGAGGAAGGTAATCTAAGCTGAGTTAGGTTAAAAAGCCTCCTTTGTTCATTAATCAAAATCAGGAGCGTCTGTTTCCTACACATTGTTCCTTTCTATGAAAAGACTATGACAATATGATTGAATTTCCTGGGGGAATTTTCTAACACCTTTAATGAGAAAAAAGAGGTGTCTTTGCATGAGTGTACAAACACAGAGAGTAATGCTTGTGAAAAAATCTATTTACCCTATACTTGAACTAGAACTGAATTGAGTTGACAAGAAAAAGAGAATTGTGTTAGTATGCAGGTCATTCAGAGATATGATTGTAGTCCTAGGGACACAACATTAAGATATTAATTACCTTTGTAGATGGAAAAAATAATACACACAATTATGCCATCAGTATGACATAATAAACTATGATAAACTATTTTTAATTATTCAGTGCACCAAGTACAAATACATACATATTTAAGATTTCACTCACTTTTGTTCTTTCTCTCAGCTCCATTCCCTAGATATTAACTGAGGCTAATTGTTTCTTCCAAATATTTTTAATGAAACTACAAGATGGACAGGTGGGGGATAGATAATGGATAGACAAGCAGGTAGACAGGTAAACAGGTGGAGAGAGATTAAAATTGTTTATTTGACTGCTGAGCCAGGTGCTTTGTTGATGACCCGGTGGTAAGCAGAAACATACACATTATCAACATTTCTAGAACTTGTAGTTTACCAGGGGGAACTGGGCATTAATCACAAACAGGTTAGCGTATAGTTTTAAAATAAAAGCAACAAAAAAGGATATGTGAGGAAGGACTGACTGTACTGAAATCTAAAGGAAGAAGGAGGGGGGACTGAGGTGGACTTGGGGAGAGTTGTCCAGATAGAGGCAAGATTGTGTGCAGGAGACTCTGTGCCAAGAGGACTGTAGCTCTTTCACGGAACTATAGGTACCCACAGGTGCTAGATTGTAGACTCAATAGATATGCTGGGCTGGAATTCAGGTAGCAGACTGTTGTAGATGCACAAGAGGAAAATGACAGCTTGGACAAGTATTGTTTGGATAAAAATGAGTTCATTTTGCAGTCTTTTGGAAAATAAATGCCACATGCTTTACTAATGATTGGATATAAATGTTAACATTAACAGATATTCTGTTTATTTCTCTGTTTTTTTAAATTTTATTTCAAAGGCACAGTGGATCAAAGATCTAAATATTAAAACAGAAACACTAAACCCATTGGAAGATTCGGTAGAACTGTTTTTTAATATAGAAGGACTTCTCCTGTATTCATTATACTGATCTTGCACTTTTTTCCTCTGGACAGTATGTTTTCAAGAGTCTCTTCTTCCCATTTAAATTTCTTTTTAATGAGCTTATTGTATTTCATGGTACAAATATGCTATAATTCTGTTAACCAGTGTCTCATTGTTAGACATACAAAGTTTGTATGCATGTGTGTTTTTAATTTGGGGGACTAGTTTATTATTTCACACAAAGGCAATTAACATATTTATACTTTATATTTGCACTTGAGGAATTGGGCAAGCATCTGTGTGATAAACTCCCATCAGTGTAATTGCTGGGTTAAAGATTGGTACACTTAATATTTATTATATGTTGTCAGAATGCCCTCAAACATGGTTATAGTCCTTTATACTGTCGCTGATTATTTATGACATTGTTTGGTTCCCTGTTTCACCAATAATTTTAACATAGTTTTTGATTTTTCCCAGTCTAATTGGTACTAAATCTTTTTGTGATTTGCCTCTCTTTAAAATGAGTTTGTACATGTATGTTCATTGTCCATTTGTAGTTGTTTTTTAGTATGACCATATTTTTGAAAATTTGCATCCATTAGTATAATGATCTTTTTCCTTATTTGTAAAAGAAAAAGGATATTTGTCAAGGATATTAATCCTTTGACTAGTGTATTCGTAAGTTTTTCTGTTGCTGGACACAATATCCAACACTTACAATTTAAAGAAGGAGAGGTTTAATTTGACTCGTGTTTCAAGGGATTCAATTCATCTTTGGCTAGTTCCAAGACAGAAACATCATGGTGAAGCAAAGCTGCCTAGTTCGTGGCAGCCAGAAAGCAGAACTGGAGAACAGAACCAGGGAGGAAGGGCAAGGGGACCAGATATAGTAAGCAAGGCCACAACAGTAGTCCATACAGAGATACCCACTAGTGTGCTACATTAATCCCCTACATAGACCCCAAAACAGTCAAGTCAACATTCCACCCTAACCAGCACATTCCACACACACCCCCACCCCATCAACTTCATTCCCACACACGTCTCCCTAACTCATACTTAATCCATAATCAAATACAAAATCATAATTCTGCCTAATGATATAACTATTCTGCATACAACCAAAATCACAGCGATCCCTTTACCCAAAGTCTCAAATCTTCCAGCATTTTTCAAAAGTCCAAGTCAGAGTTTTTCTGAAACTCAAGGCAAACTTTTAGCTGTGGACCTCTGTAAGTATCAAAAATAAGTTTCATAATCCCAAGGTACAATGGCAAAAGGAAAACATTCCCATTCCAAAAGGGGGGAATAGAAGGATATAAAAGAATCACACCAAAGTAAGGCCAAACCCAGCAGGGAAAACATTAAGTCCATTAGCTCTATATCCAGCATGTGAGGCACATGGTGGTAAAATGTGAGTTCCAAAAGACTTGAGCAGCCTCACTTCATGGCCTCACCAACTGCAGCCCACAGAGACTCTTAGTGGGCTGGCCTCACTAAGCCTGCAGCTTATCTCAGCAGATGATCCACATTCCTGGCATCTCCAACTTCTTGAGGTTTCCACTACACCTCACCTTCATTCCCTCACCTTCACACATGGCCTTCTCAGAATCTCCCTGCCTGGCCTCTCTGGATTTCCTTTGAAATCTTTGTGGAAACCTCCCTTATCCTGCGACTCTTGCATTCTACATGTTTCTAAAACCAGCATCATGTAGCCAAGCTCTGCCATAGTGGAAGCAGTTGCCAGGCCCTCATAGATCATGGCTACAGTGGCCTCTGAGTTCCTGAATGTCTGAGCAGAGTGAAATGAATCCCAGAGAACCAATTCTCTAGGAGGACCTTCTTGAGCAGGGACCCAAGGGGATCCTTTCTCAAATGAAAGGTTTGAGGCTCTAATGGGTAGGGTTTTGCTGATTTCTGAGATGCCCTCAAGCCGTCTTTCTTCTTGGCCTTGTATAAAATGCCTGGTTTCTTATTGCTGATGATGCTGCTGATCGCTTTAGCAACCATGCCTCATTTGGCCCAAGCTTTACATGTGGTTCCTATTGGGCCGAAAATTAAATTGTTCTAATTTTTCTGCTCTGCTTTTTGTCACCAATTCTCACTATAAATCTGACTAAAAGTAGCCAGTAGTATCCATGCCACCTCTTGAATGTTAGGCTGCTCTCCAACTTCCTCCACCAGATTCATTAGTCTACTGCCTTTAATCTCCATCTCTGGCAGTCCAAAACGTAGACAACTTTTTTGCCACAGTGTAATATATCTAACTTCTGGTCCAACTGCCAATGGAGTCCTTGTTCTCAGCTGAAACCTCATGAGTCTAGCTTTTACTGTCCATATTGCTATCAGCATTCTCATCTTCTGAGCGCCAGCCAGAATCACCTACCAAACTTTGCTTATAGCGTTCTAGGGTTTCTTTAGCCTGCATCTTGAAACTTTTCCAAACTCCTTCTGCAAACTACACTGATACCTTGGTTTACAAACTTAATTTGTTCTACAATTTTGGAAAAGATGGCAATGTTTCTGTTTGTGTGGGAAGGATGGCCACGGTCATGTTTGTCACCAATGCAGAGTTTGCAAGCAAACACAAAATTTTGCCAAACACTTCTGTTTGTGAGCCAAATTGTTTGCAAACAAAGGGTTTCATGAACTGAGGTACCAAAAGCCTTCTAAATTCACTTGGTCAGGTACAGTCACTCCACAACACTACTTCTGGTACCAATTTTCCGTATTAGTCAGCTTTCCCATTGCTGAACACAATACCTGACAACCACAATTTAAAGGAGAAGTTGCATTTAACTCATATTTTAAGGGAATTTAATCCATCCTGGGCTGACTCCAAGGTAGAAACATCATGATGGAAGGGTATAGTGGAGCAAAGCTGCTTAGTTCTTTGGTGGCTGGGAAGCAGAGCAAGGAAATGGTAACAGAGAAGTGAAAGGGGACCAAATGCAATACCCCCACCAAGGCCACACCTTCATGACCTATCCAGATATACCCACTAGTACACTCCAACAATTCCCCAGGTGGATCTCAAAACCAATCAAATTGACATTCCACCCTAAGCACCATAACTAGAAAAAGGACAAAAATATACATTCACCTCCATACATGCCCCGGATACCAAAAAGGTATTTAATGAAGCATATCAGCCGGTTTTTACTTTTTATTTCTTAGAAGTGGAGCTTCAGTCTTTTGAATCCTAACCTCTGAGGTTACACTTTCCTACTCATTCTTTTTTTTTTTTTTTTTTTTTTGCTGGGGATCGAACTTAAGGCCTTGCATTTTCTACTCATTCTGTATCTGTTCATCTCATCCTTTACTTTATCCTTTCATTGAACTCATCCTTTTTCATAGCTCTAAAAATACAAAGTTTTTTGTGGATTTTTTTCTCTTGTTTCTTGACATTTTTATCAGTCTTGATATCTTTCTCCCTCTTTCTTTCTTATCTTTCTTGTTTTTAATTTTTTAATTTTTGCATAGTTGTGATGACATTTATTTTTGTTTTTTCATATGTAATATGGAAAATACTAGCTAGACCCTTTATTTTTCTGAAATACTGTATCCATGAATATTCACTGATTGTCATCCCATCTTCTCTAAGACCTGTTTCTCTTCCAGAGTTGAAGTTTAAGGCTTGGGTATAATAGTTTTCCTTTTTCTTGAGAAGAGGGAGGATGACTGAGCTGAAGTTATGGAGAGTCATAGTTGGTTAATTTAGACCCTTCTCTCTGCTCTGCAATTTTATTTAACATTTCATAATTGGGATCTATTTTTCAAAGACAGAGTCATCTTCCATCTCACTATTGGTGAGAACCCTTGAGATAATTGTGGCGAGTGATTTTTTAAAAGGGTAAAGGGAAAACTGGAAATAACATGGCTTAAGAACAAGAATTAGTTTTCTGTAGATTATTGAGTTGCAGGATTCAGCTAGGGACCAAGTTGATTTGTCACTCATACTCTTTTATGGAGATGCTCAGAAGTTTACATCACATTTATAAAACATTCATTGATTATGTTCAGCTCTGTAGAGCAGAGTAGAGATACCAAGTCTACTTGCTGAGTCAGCTTTCTTGAATTATTCAGACTTGCCACAGAATCCTCATGCTGAATAGGGATTTCTAGTACTTTCCATTCCTAGCGGGGAACAGTGGCTCAGAGAAAACAAAGGATAAAGAAACACCCAAGTACATCCCAGTATGACTCAAAACTCTTCCTACTTCTAGGATCCTGAGTCACATGTTTCTCTTAGCCTGTCGTACTTGTTAAGACACAGTTGTGATCCCAAGGGTGATACCTCCCTCATGTCTCCTTGAAGCCTTTTTCAGCTGCTTTTCTTCTGTGCAGGAGAAGCTCTGGCCCATGCATACCCAACCTGGAAGGCCATCAGGTTGGAAAACAGACACCCAATGTTGTTATACTTCACTTGGCTTTGTCTTCATCAATATGTATGTTTCTCACTTCTAATAACTGGTCTTTCCATCTCATAAAGCTAACAGACGGGTAGCTCAGACTCTCTTCAGATACAATAGGAATTTCCCACTAAACATATTTTCCTTAAAACAAATCAAGGGATACCTTGAGAACTAAAGTGAATGGTTCTTCACTGTGACCTTTGTGGTGATCCTAACCAGAAATTGTATTGGAAAACCAATACAGTTTTATTTATTTGTCTAAATATTTGCATAGTATTTTCCTTTTTATTCATAACATCAATCCTAAATCACCATAAGTAATTTTGCTTATTAAAGAGTAGAAACAGTGTAATTTGTTCAAAATCTGTAAGAGACAGCCTGGCTGGGAGCAAACAGTAATCCCCTGTTCCTGTTCAGTTTCTGTCTTATTCACGGTGGATTTCTTTAGAACCCATGTTGCTGCATGATAGACTCAGTTTAATTCAGGCTTGCAAACAAGTGGAGAAAAATTGGTCAAAGAAACAGCAAACTGGGGCACTGAGAGCTCATATGAACTTTTTTCCCAAGCTTTGTCACAAGGTTTCTGTATCATCTTACACTCTTTCTTTGTTGACGTGGATAAGTCACTTTTATAAATTAACATTAACCTCTGTTATCTAGCTGACGTTAGAAAGTCCCTTATTGCACAGACTCATGGAATTTTGTAGCTAGAAAGAGTCCTGGAAGGTATCCTTTCTTAGTGTGTAGGGGGAGGAGGTAGATAGGCCCAAGATAATACAGCTTTTTAACAAGGACCCAGGACTATCAATTTTCAGCTATCAAATACTGATTCTCTCACCAGGAAGTTAGATTGAGTCACAGTGTATCGTGCATGTTCCTGATATCTGAGGCCCTGTCAGGTTTGTTATTGCTTAATAACCTAGAACTAGAGCACTTCTGAATCTCACCATACTATGTTTGCACAGTCGTTTTGACAGGAGCAAGTAAAGAGCACAAGGGTGCCGTCATGGTCACATCTCTACATTCCCAACTCTTGGGCAGATGCACTTCATGTAGTGCACATGATGCCATCAGCACTGCACTTTAACATCACACAGGCTTGAATGACAACATTTTTGTGAGACAAATGAAATGCCGAAGAGGACAGTCAGTGGCCCAGCTGGGCCACATGTCCATCTCTGTGTCCAGGAAGCGCAGCTTCCTGTTTCTCCTGGTCGCTGGGCTGTTAGTGAGAGTAGACCGCCCTGGATGGATCAGACAGAGTGTATTCCCTACAGAAAAGAGGGTTCTCGGGCTTTAAATTTGTGTTTTTAGAAATAGGAGACAAACATCAAAAGGCAGAAACAATAACTGTCAACTTCAGAGGTCAGCCAGACCACGTATATAGTATTTTTTATTTTATTTTATGGTGGACATTGTGTATGTGACAGTGCTAAAATGTTGGATGTCATTGTCTTCCTTTAAAGAGTAATAAGTTCTGTTCTGCCATGAATTTAATTTTCTGACAGATCAGCTGGAAGTAGTCAAGTCTTGGCTTTAGGCTTTGTTAGAATAAATCTAGGGTGGTCCTTACTCTAGGAATAGTGTGTAGTCCTTAAAAGACATTCCCTTTTTGGAGTCTCAGTTTAATCATGGGAGTGCTCAGCACGCTTTCTTGTCTCTGGCTGAAACTCCAAAGTCTCAGCATGATGCCGCCATCAAACACTGTTCACAGAAGAGCTGTCAGGGTACATACAGTATATGCATGTTTAATTTTTGGTCAGAGGCTCAAGGGAACCCTATGCATGTTTCTACAGCTATTCTTTATGCAACTTCTTCTCCAATACCTGGACCCACAAATCCCTGTTCTATCTGCCACTCCAAATGCTAATTTGTTCCTTCCACCCAGCTGCCCTTTGTTTAGGATCCACTTCCCTGAGTTGTAATTTGAAAGTGCCCCCAGGCAGAAAGCCATGTTAGATGTATGTTGTGCCTATCTCCCTTGTTTGCCTCCCTTGAGGATCACAGCCATTCACTCCGTTATCCAAGTCTTATAGTTGTTGCTTCAAATAATTTTGTCTTTTTGTCCATTACAGACATAATTAAAACCTTTGCTGTAAAATGGCAATTTCAGCACAAAAAGAAAAAATTGCTAGCTCACCAAGCCAGGCTGTGTCTACAAAACTGCTTAGAAAACTTAGAGCAAGTTTTCTAAAATGTTGAGGACATATTAAGTCCTCTTTAAATGAATTATGGGAGCTGCTAACTTAATCTTGTGAAAACTCATAATCCATTCCTAATTTATCTATATTTCTGTAAATTATCTTCTTACTTTCTCTTAAATGGGGATATAGTCATCTGTTCAAATGATTTTGTAGAAATGAGAAGGGAAAGGTACCTGATATCAGAAGATCTAAGTTCAAATTCCAGAAGACCTCCACATCCCCTGGACTTGAAGTTGCCGGTATATAAAGTAGGATAAAAATACTAACAGTTCAGAGTCCTGATAATGTTGAGAATATTTTCCAGACTCCTATTATTTTCCATCAGTGTTTGCATAGAAGACTAGGAAAATTTAGTTTTAGGTGACATTTAATTATGTTCCATGAAATAGTTTGTCTGTCTGTTTGTATTTCTTTCTTTCTTTCCCTTTTCTTTTCTTCCTTTCTTCCTTCCTTTGTTTCTTTTTTCTTTCTTTTTTCTTTCTCCCTTTCTGCATAACTAAGTATTACATTAATAAAATATTTGAATAAGAAGTGTTCAATTATGACAAAGCAATTAAATGCAAAGTTGTTATGTAAAAGTAGTGCATGCCACTTTGAAATACAGCTTTACCACCTGGCGTTCTTTAAAGTTTGCATTTCATTTCTTTTCTTTTAAATCTTTCTGTCATAAAATCTGAGACTTTATGAAAGAAAAATAATGCAGATGAAAAATGTGTGCAAGAGAATTAGTATATTTGAGTTTTGTATCTCTAGTGTTTAACAGTTTTATAATCCAAGTTTATAACTTGTTGAGAACAATAGACTAACTATTTTAAGCACATTAGCTTCGCTAAAGATTAACTTTTTACATGCCTGGCAAGTACGGTGAAATTTAAGCTTTGAAGGTAATAGAGGGGAATATTTTCCATCTCTGTCTGTGCTCTGGATTTTTACTAAGATACTAACAGCTATCCTCAATGTGTTACATTCATTTACAACCAACATTTTTCAAGTATTTTCTCTTAGTGCAAATAACAGAACAAAATAAAATACGGATAAGCTAAAACTTTCTTTACTTTTTATTCTTGTTTGTGTTTATTTCATTTATTAAAATGTAGAGAAGTAAAATATTTAAGAATCTTTTTTCTGATAGATATGAGTATTCTAACTTTGCTTTTACAAATACTGTAATTCACAGCCATTTCATATGGTGTGAAAATTTTAAAATTATTTAATTGCTTTTAAATAATATTGGTCTTAAAATTGTTTTAGTCCAACAGAAAGTTTTATGTTTTAGAAGTTTAAAAGCATTATAAATGCACACACATAAACATATATACATATATGTATATATGTGTGTGTGTATATATACATAAACATTTATATATAAAATGTTTATATACTTAAAAACATAATAGGAACAAACAATATATATGTACAGCGTTTTCTCTTCCTACATGCCTTTCTATTGTAGCTTCAGGATGAATATTTGTCTTAAAAATATATGCTGGAGTATAATTCTATCTTTACCTATAAACTTAGTATTCGCTCCAAAAATATTTAGTATTTAACATTTGTTGTAAGTAGTCGTGAAGTTGACACCGTACAGAGCAAATTAAAGCTACATTATTAGATTCAGTGTATACTCTGTGTCTCTCTTTTCTGCTTGAAATAACTGAATTACTTTAACTGCTTAAGAAGGCATTTTTCATTGTTCCTACAGTTTCTCATCTGAAATGCTTTAGAAGGTGCTGCTGTTTGTAAGTCTGAAAACCTGGTGTCCGCTTATTGGTATTTCTGACTGTCCTGTCTGTTTTTATAGCGCGATTGTCAAAAGCCAGAAGGCCTTGACACTGTCACCTCATCAAGTGGTGGTTACCTTTGTGCACTTGTTCGGGCAACCAGGAGTCATGGCTGACTTCCAAGTGTCAGCTGAGGACCTGGGTGTCCAGGTTCCCTGGGATGTCATATGACAGAAAACTCACAAGGAAGGCTGCCATACACAGCACTGAAATACCCACTTGCTTTCCAAAAGCATCAGACGGAATCGTAGGACTTGTACTGACTTCAGTTTACATACACCTTCTCTATTCTCAGTGTGTTTGCACATCATTATCTCTCCAGATCGTGGGAAAAGAACAGTCAGAAGGCTCCCTTTAGTTTATGAGAGCCAATATCTCACAGGAAGGAGCTTTGTTTGAAAATTAACAATCTAGACCTTGGTCTTTGCTGGAGTTTTCAAACTTTTTTTTAAGTCATAGAGCTCGTTCTTAATCTGATGCCCAATATTTAAAACAGATGAATGCAAAGGTGTGTTCATTCACATTCTCTGGGAAGCTGAGAGTCTTACCCCCCTAGGCCCAATCTGCCCTGGCCCTGGCGGCTTCCTGGGGCATAGTTTGAAAAGTATGGCAAGAGCAGACCTAGCAGGATGCCTGTTGGTACACCGCATTCCCACATCCAGTATCCTTCATGGATGTCAATGAGTATCCTGAACCTTCTACCACATTTTTTAGAAGTCTTTGCTATTCATGACAATGGACAAAGGATCAGGATACAGTGGAACGTCTCATAACTCTGTCTCTAAAGGACTGTATGGCTTTGAGCATTTTGTTTAATTTCCTAGACTTGGCATTACCTGTCTCTTAGATGGGGATGGTCAGACAAGCATGGAAAATGCCTGGAGATGGTTGGCTAGAAGAGATTGTGTCCATGAGATTGGAACAGAAGGAGTCGTTGACATCTGACTCATTCCAGTATGAAGGAACATCCCAAGATCACTGCAGGGCCAGCTTCTCTGTTCCCTTTGGTTGTAGCCTGGGATCCTCAGAACTCAAGCCTGTCAATATACAAGAAGTAATGCCTAGAACTGATTTCTCATAGAGGAACACCACATCACACAGGCTTACTGTCTCTAGACTTCCTCTCCGAGACATTAGCTGAGCACTTGTTTCCAATAAATACTTGATTTGTTGGTGGGTAAAGAGCACCAGTTAGAAGACGTGGAACCATCTGCCATGTTCAAGTCAGCAGGACTGGCTAAAGAGAGCCAGTCTTGCACATCACTTCCCAGCTCTGTATTTAGTAACATCCTGTGGGTAACTTGAAATTAGCTGTGGTGGGATTACTTACACCTTAAAATCAGCAAATGCTGTAAAATGGGGCTTTCGTTTTTTGAGGGGAGTGTTTTACCAGCATACCTCTGAGTAGAAGGACTTAAATTCTAGGCTCAGTATTTCTACTAAGCCCAGAAGTCTCAGTTTTCTCAACTATTAAATATGGAAGATAATTTCTGCTCTGTGGATCTCAGGGCTGTGCTGTGGAATCCACATGCATGTGGAAGAACTGAAAGCAAAGCTGATAATGACAGTGGCGGTGCTATCATTCCTGTGTTTACTGGGAGGATAGAGAAAGAATGTGATTAGCATGTTCCTTCGAGAAACAGGCAGAATAAGTATCACTCCTACCAAATTTTGTAAACACAAAATTGTATATGCTTTTAGAGAATTGTAAATGTCACATGTAGGTTGAACTACCCTGAATTGTATTTAGAGCCCTTCTTGTCAATGGAGCTGTAAACAAGCATACAAATACACCTTCAGGGCTTCTGAGGGAGACCTCTGGGTGCTGAGTGGAAGCTGTCAGGTATTGAGTTCTAAATTGTCCTATTTCTGGGGTTGGGAATTTAGCTCAGCAGTAGAGCGCTAGCCTAGCAAGAGCAAGGCCTGAGTTCAATCCCCAGTACCAAAAAAAAAAAAAAAAAACTTATCCTATTTCAGCCCTGGAGGTGCTTCTGCTGTCTCCCTATGGCACAGCACAGGTGAGCAGCAGAGACTGAATTTCTCCCTAAACAAAGAACTTGAAGCTAACCATTCTCTGACCTCATAGGTAACACTCATCCACACTAGGATCTGGGTGGAAAGGAAAAAACATGAGTAATTCTAACACTGCTGGCAATTTCTATAAGGGCTTTCAAGTAAAATCCAGAGGAAAATCCCCAAATAATACAGTTTATAGGGAAATAATCACCATTAATCAGATGATAATAATACAAACCCTCCATACTTCAAAGAATGTAATATGCTTTACGCTTTTGGAGACATGGTAGGAATCATGTCTCTTTATCTCTAATAGTTGTATATTTAGTTATAATCTTCTTCCTTTCTGTGGACCTAGACTCTGGACGATATTACCAAGGGGATATAAGGTTCTTGGGTAAAAATAGCTTTATAAGCATTACAAAAAGACAAATATATACCATTGGGGAGATATATTGGGAGGAGCACTTTAATTTTAAACTAAATTTATCACTGTTTTCCTGTTGTAGATGAGATTTCTAACTTCTCTATTCTTCAGAAATATGTTGTTTATTTTAAGAGAATGCATTTAGGAATTAGAATTGTCTTAGAGTTCCAGCCCAGTCACCTACTGTGTGTTTCCTTGATTGTGCACAAGTTTCTTATTTCCCCTAAGCCCTTCTTTGTTCATCCATAAAATGGGGCTAATAATCTCTATTTCCTAGGGCTCTTTTGAAAATTGCCTGCAAACAGAGCTCAATTAATGTTAAGTCATTACCTCTTTAACGAAGGAGTTGGATGATAGTTTGGCCTCACTTCAAATGATGACTTCACTTGGGCTCTTGACTAGTGATGCCATTGTGGTAAATCTGGAGCCGGAGTGTCCAAGCCTAAAGTCAAACAATCTCATAGCTTGGTGAGCTCTGGTGTCTAGAAGTAAAGCTGGCGTTGATAAGAAAGTAGGAATGTAGTGTCTTAGGCATTGCCTCATGCCTTGTGTGATTCTTTGTCATGATCCATCTTGGATCTGGGGCTTTCTCCAGACTAGTGAGGATTATTGGAGAATATTCTGGAAGAGTAGAGCTTGTTCCTCTCAAGTAGTCACTCTGTGATTATTAACTATGTGAGTACTACCTTTGATGAGGAATCTTTTTCTGGCCTTTTGTACACTCACATGCACACCTCGCCCTACCCTGCCATGATCATCCCGATGACACCATGATAAAGCCATTGGCAGTGGAGCGCAAAGAGGACCCCAGGGCACATGAAGTCATGGAGTGTCTCAGAAAGAAGAGTCATCAATGCTTTTCTTTCCAAATAAAGACTCCGGGGTAGTAGCATACCAAGGGCAGGTTTATGGGAATGGTTTATCCCAGGCTCTGCTGACAGGGAGGAGGACAGATTGTCTAAAGGGAATTGTGAAACAGTTATAAAACTGACAAAAAGTTAGCTGATTTTTATTACCTGTATTCCCAATTCTAAACACTCACGGTAGTAAAATACTCCTGAAAATATATCATGCTGATCCAAGCTCTAAACAATTGATACAGTTACTGACAAGTTCTAGTAATGTGTATTTCAGCTCCAAATTAGCACCTTTTATTATTTATCTTTTAGTAAATGTAAGTTCACATGAAAATTGAAGTGAAGAACTCCCACTTAGATTGGCCTACCATGTGGACCTTCACTGCACATGTCAGTTTCCAGGGCTTGTTCGTAAAGTTTTGGACTGATATTGAGTGCTTTGTGTACAGTGTGCATCCCTAGTCCTTGGGCTATTGGTTGAACATTTAAATAGATTCTAAACAAACAGTGATAGCCACATCGTTGTACAGTCAAGGAAATACCTCTTTAATTACTTTGGTTCTGTTATATTATGTGACAACCTGGAACAGAGTGTGTGCTGAGGTTAAGGGTAAAAATATATTTGTTTGGTAAGTACAAATTTTAATTAAATATGAAATATCTCTTTCATTTTATGATTGTTGTTGAAAAAAATACAGAAAGGAAGGCACGTTAAAACTGCCCCAGCACTGGGGATTTAGCTCAGTGATTAGAGTGCTTGCCTTGTAAGCACAAGGGCCTGAGTTCGATCCCCGGCACCACAAAAAAAAAAAAAAAAAACACTAAAACTGCCCCAGCCTTGGAGGCAGAATACTGTTCCAGGGTGAGGATTAGACCAATGGATAGATTTATAATGTCTTACAATAGAAATTGATTATACTAATTTCTTCTGATCTTTCCTTTCTGTAATTGTTCTCAAAATACAGAATTTTCTGTTCTAGAAGCAATGAGTACAATAAAATCACTTTAAAACCAATGTAGGCCTAAATTCAAACCTTGTCTCTTCCAAGCACCTGGGATGTGCTGTTTCATCTCCATTTCTCCTTTTTGCAAAATGAGTGTCAGCGCTCCTGGCAGAGTAGTGATGATTAAGTCAGATGTAGCATTACCCACCCTATGTCTTGTGCAGTAGATAAGATATTAATATCTTCTGTATCTACTTTTCTCCTTTCTCCTGCACTGCCGTTTATCTGTGTATCCCAATGCAAACGAATAAGATGACTTATAGAATTATGATGAGTTGAAAGTAATATTTGCATGACACTTATAATGCCTTATCTGTGCAGCATCTGATACATGATCGCTGTTTATGACTTGATCTGTCCCCTCTGAACCTCATTAGACTCCACTTAAAATTGCAAACGTTGAATTAGCAAATTTCTGAACTCCAGCCCAGGTCTGCAGTGCTGTGTAGGTCCTGTCTAGATGAATAAAGTCACGATTACACATACAGAGTGATAAGAGGAGATGCTTGTGGACTCTGAGTTTAGGTATATGTAAATCTATTTTCTCAGCTTCTAGCAGGGAAACAGCATATCAAGGTAGCTGTCAATGGTGTGTTGATTCACAGCCGGTCTTGGCTTCTGACGTACAAAGCGCACGTACATGGAAGAAATGAAACAGGACACAACTAGACCAAAACATCTTATTTCATTTTGCAGTCAGTTCAGTAGATGCTAGTGGTGGCACCCAAAGAGCATTTTCACCTTTTCTTCAACCTTCCTATCCTCAAGTTTTAAGGATACAGCTAGTCTCTTTTGGTTTGTTTCTCATGTTAGTGACACACTATATCCCATAGGATGAAGGCTCTTCTGCTTTTTACATACCTTAGAGGTGTTGCATAAGGATCAAATTATATGAGATATGGGAAGGATTCAATAAATCATGAAGCATTTATATATATTAAACAGCATCGTTATCTCATTTCAGGGATCAGATATCTATGACCCACAGACTAATCTTCTTCATCTGGTTTCGTGCTAACCCTGTGCTCTTCTAATCCCTTTCAGGATCTTGTTTTAAAATTATATGCATGTATGGAAATGTCACAGTGAAACTCATTATTTTGTGCAAATTAGTATGCATTAATAATTATAATTTTTTAAAGAATTCTTTAAATCTCTGGGGTGGGGAAAGATCCTGGCTTAAACTAAGTCTCATGGATTATCTCTGCTTCCAAGCATCCAGCCCCAGGTGCTGGCTTCTCATCCTCATGTAAATCTACCCTGTGGCCCTGTGGTGCCTCATGGCAATCACAGTTCACCCATTTGCTCATTATTTCTATTTCGGACATTGTATCTCTTAGAGATTTCCTGCAAGCCACCAGTACTCTAAACATTGCACACACTGCAGTCTTGTTGTAATGTTGTGGTCTACTTTAGTGTGTCTAGGCTATGAGACAGAAGTAGAAATCTTCACAGCATGTTACATGCACCAGCATTCTTATTGCAGATGAGAAAACAGGAACTCAACCAAGTTGTACACTGTTACTCAATTTCAGATGGTTTAGCAGGGCCTGAACCTGGTCAAACAGACCCCAAATCCCAAAGGCTAGCTGACTAGATTACGCAGTAACCTGAAATAACAAGCCTCAGTGTTGGTATGTGCCCTTTGAGGAAATGAACCCAAGGAATTGGTATGTCATGTCCTTGTTGATCCCCGTGTGGTTGACAAAAACCACATATCCTCCACCACCTACAATTTCTAACCTAAGGAGCAATTTATCTTTGTTTAATGCTTTAAAGTGTTTTCAATTCCTTCTTCTAGCTAACCAAGAATCAGAGATGATTGAAGGCTGTGATCTCTTCCAGCATGGAAATGCCCACCGCTTCTTTTGTGTCTTAACTGTGCTCTGTCCTTACGTCTCCTTTCTGTGGAATATCTCCATGCCCTGCTTCCGATAAGTGAAAAGTTTTTGAAGGTGAAGACTCTGCCATATGAATCAATTTCATATTCTCAGACCCCCCCATCTTAGTTACTTTCTTCATCATGAAGACATAATACCTGACACCCATAACTTAAAGGAGGAAAGGTTTATTTTGGCTCACAGTTTGTAGAGGTCTCATCCATAGTCAGCTGGCTCCAAGGGAGGGCAACACGGCAGAGAGGCACGGCAGGAAGCAGAGAGAGAGATCAAGGGAGGAAGGAGGGAGATATACCCTTCCAGGCCACGCCTCCAGTAACCCACCTCCTCCTACCAGGCTTCACCTCCCGGCATCACGTTTACCTATAAATTCATCAGTGGACTAGTCCCTCGATGAGTATCACACACCCTTTGAGGGAGACACCTAGATATAGACCATAACACCCCAAGTCATTCTCTGACACATAGCTGGGGTCCAGCACACATTTGTTAAAGGAAGTATATGTCATTTGTTTTACAAATGTTGATTAGCATTATTTAGAAGGGGGTGGGTATGGTTATAGTCACAGGAAAAAAGTGGATATGAAACCAAAAGACCTGGTGGCAACACAACCTACTTGACTTCTGGATCCTGAAAGTGATAAGAGTGCCCATTCTTCTGGGAAGTAGAGACTGACACACTGATGCACAAAGACATGGGTGAAGAAACCAAGCAGCAGAGACTGAGTTTCGGCTTCTCGTTCCCACCATTACTGCTAACTGGCCTTGACTTTTCCTGGACATGACAGCAAACGTGAAATGGTGAGATAGGAAAGGAAGTCTGACTTACCCCTGACTTCTCTGCTCTTATCTGGAATTGGCACCTATGTCCAAGCACCAGCAGTAACAGAACACCTACGATTAGGAGAAGCAGAGAATGCTTGTCTGACAGGGATTCATTCAACTCTGACTCATGGCTGATAGTGATATGTACCACTGACATATCAAGTATATACTGGCAAAAACTAGAATTGCCAGGGTGGTCTTTTGGTGTTAATTTCTCATCAACTTATATATCCAGATTAGAGTGAGGCTTTGTAGATATGATAATTATGTGATCTGGTTTTCTAAGAGCAGTTCTGATTTCAAATATTTCATCCCACTGTACTTTAAGTATGGCTATACTTATCAGACGGATGTTACTTTTAGATGTAAAAAGACATTAAGATTCACTAATTAAATATGTACCTATCCCAAATGATTAATACGAGAAGTAGCCAAGTAAACAATTAATTCTGCCCTTCCAAATGCATTGCATGGATTTTGGGCCAATAAATTTGATTGAGTTAAAAACAGCCCTAGTTAGAATTTCTTATTTCCTTCTCCTCCTTATAAGGGTTCCAAATGTGACAAGAAGTACACAAAGTTTCCTTTATATTGCTTTGCCAATCCATTGAGACTATTAATGGGAAAAAAAACAAATTCTAAAGGAGTTAGTATTCCTTGTAAGTTTTTGATGGTCATATAAAATCAGTAGTTACTAAGGAAGGAAATATAAGGAATAAGAGGTATAATTTATGTTATTTGATGAGACTTTTGTAATTATACCATGCAATAACTTTTAAGGTTCAAACTCTTGAAAATAAAATTAAAGTTTTTTAAGAAAATCAAATTTTTCTAACCTGCAAAGACTCTCTACAGCATCTGTCTACCTTGTTTATAGTTACCATATTTCTTTGTAACTTCCAAAGTATTCCACTTTACAGTGATGAGCTATTAATGGATTTGCTCTTTACAAGGAATCTTATCTATAGCTCAAGTTTCCAAAGATTAAAGTGTCCAGCGATGTTATAAATCAGCCATGTTATTAAGGTCATTTAAGCAGTCCTAGCCAATTAAAAAGCCTTCATTTATTTGTTTTTATAAAGTGCAATGACAGAGTTGGCTGGAGACTCTGTGACATTAATCATTCCTTCTCTACAGTCTGTCAGCTTGCAAACGTGGGCAGAGGGCGTGTCCAGCCTGCCCTCTGCCCAGTCCACAGGGGGTGAAACGGATGCTGTGACTAATGCACTCTTTCATGAAACTCTGGTGAAGAAGGCAGGAA
This sequence comes from Hystrix cristata, assembly GCA_004026905.1. Classification (NCBI taxonomy): domain Eukaryota; kingdom Metazoa; phylum Chordata; class Mammalia; order Rodentia; family Hystricidae; genus Hystrix; species Hystrix cristata. Next base: position 34,678 of record PVJO010013525.1, read on the forward strand.
ATTATGCTCCTGGATAAAAAATAGCCAGACTAATAAATGTGGCAGGTAAACGACTTTTCTTATACACCTAGGGTTTAGTATGTTTTTTAGTTTATCAGTACACGCATATAGTACGTAATGTCTACATTCTATGTGAGAAGTTGGTACGTATACATAAGACGTCCTAGTTCCTTTTCTTCGTCCCTGCCCCCTCCCTCCCTCCCCTTCCATTTCTTGATCCCCTTTCCCTTTGAGAAAGATCTGTCTCCCTACTTCCCGTTATCTTTTATTTTGCTTTTTATTTAGATTTTGTTTCTCGCAAAAGAGAAACAATGTGTTATTTAAGCTGTGTATCTGATTTACAGAAATATGTTTTTAAATAAGGCAGTTTACCTCTAACATGTAGGTAATGGAGAATCCTTTTCTGCCATATTCTGTGCATAACTCAAGATACAAGAATAAGATTTTTTTTAATGAAAATTCTGGCATGGAAAATCTAGATGTGTACACATAGATGTACACATGAGCTATCACATCATTGAAACATGCTGAACTTTGCTTATTTTTATTTCTCTAAAACAAAACTAAAATTTTAAAAACATTTTTCATTTAAATACTTAATATGTGATAAGTAAATGTAAATATTTACTTATATTAAATATAAATGTCTCCATAAGGAAAGTTTTTTTTTAAGACTTACTTATCTCAATCATTTATTTAAAAGGTATAACTTGTAGGGCCTAATTTATTTATTTATTTTCCTTCATCTTTGTCATGTTTTATGTGAATCTTATCAGCAGCTCTTTCCCTAGAAACCAGTGTTAAGTCACTTCAAATTATCTTGCCTTGTTTTCAGACATGTCATGAGGCACAAAGATTTGAGGTTCTGGAACCAGACCTAGCTTTGAATACTGATTTACTTACTACCTAGGTGATGCGAAACAAGTGGTTCAGCCTTCTCAAGTCTCAAATTTTCTCATCTGTAAATGAGGATAAAAAGATCTGCTTCATGGGATTATGGTAAAGCTTAGAAAATAATGTCTGAGTAGTTGTTTTTATGTAGAACCTTACTGAATGTTAGGTATTGTTACTGAAGTATAAAATGCCCTACACATAATAGACATTTATGCAATGGGATTTCCTTCCACCCTAAACCACTGCATTCTCTCATATAGTTTGACACAATCAACTTATCACTCCAGTAATATATCAGATGATCGAGGTGAATGGTGGGAACTCTTTGCTGTAACTGGCCTCTCTGATGTATCTGTTTACTTTTTACTCAGCTCCTTTGTGCCATTTCCAAAGCTACTCACTACCTCCCTGATGTTTTCTACCACCACACACTTTTCAAATATTGATTTATCGATATATTATTTTTTTGGTAAGCAAATAAATATTTGCACTAAGAATGGAAAGGCCTTCGTAGCTGAATCCAGTAGCTACTTTGTTTCACTACAGTTTGCTACGCTTTGGATCTCAGATGTCCCCCAGAGGTTCATCCGTGAAGGCCTGGAGCTGAGGCTAGCACCGTTGGAAGGTGGTGGCACCCTTACAAGTTTGGGCCTAGCTGGAACCTTTACTTCATGCCTTTGAAGGAGACTGTGGGACCCTGGTGCCCTCCTCTCTCTGTTTTGCTCCTGACCACATAGTGAGCAGTTTTGCTCTACCACATGCCCTCACCATGAAGTGCTCCCTTACCACAAGCCCAGAAGCAAAGAGGCCCACTGACTGGAACATCCAAACGAGAGTGCCACAGTATTCTTTCTCTGACCATAAATCAGTGATCTCAGGTGTTTGGTCATAATGATGGAGAGCTGACTAACTCAATAATTCAAGGCTTAGGTAGAATTTTAATGTTTGCAAATCAATACAACGTGGATACATAGTTCAGAATTTGTATTTTTTCTTGACTCCATCTCTTCATAGTAATAAAATACAAAATTAGTACTTAACATAAGAAATACAATATTACAAATTATCTAATGGTATTTATGTATATTTGAAGGCAGAATGCTGCCAAATTTTCTGATTTCTTTGTTCATAGCATAAAAATTCAGACTTTGCCACTAGTGAAATACATATACTTGATTTTTCTGGAAATTACTAAGTTTATTACTTAAAAATAATAAGCCTAAAATCTCAAGTCACTAGTTTATTTCTTTTTTTCAAGGTGTATAAAGGACTTGGAAAGCTCTTCTCTATCAAGGTAGTCAACGCAGTTGCCAAAATATGTTTCCTCCTTGTATATCTTTTTTTTTTTTCAGAAAACTTTCAAAAGATTTTTGAAACAAAAATTTTTGTTATCCAAAGAAAACGTTTTATTTTTCTTTTCCTTTAACTTTGCTTTTTGGTTCCACTAAACATCAGGCAAATGAATGCCTCATGGACTGAGCACTTTGACCCACCAGAAGTTTAGGTTCGAGTAGATTGCTTAATGTTTACCAAGTGCCCCCAAGGCACTAGGCAGATCAGCCTGTATCTGAGAATTATAGCTGACTTGTTTTTGGATAAGAGAATGTTAGAAACAATAAAAACTGAATAAATGAGCTCTCCACAGAAGTCGGTAAGAGTTCCGGGGACATGTTTGCAGTGTCAGTCACCTACATTGTCTTTGGATTCTGAAATTCTGTTAACTGGCTCTCACTAGATGAAATTCTTGAACAATTTAATATTCAAACTGGCTGTTGACCTATTTCCCCATGAAAGCATGATTTGCTAACCTTTGATTTATTTTGCACCACTATGACATTTCAAAAGATCTATCTCCTTAACAAATGATCATCTAAGAAAAAGCATTAATGCTATAAAATTAAAAATTACTGTAACCAGAGGAAACAAAACTTGGAGTTCTTCCTTCATTTTTTCACCAACTCCCAGTAATTACCTTCATCGCAACTCTACCCAATAGAGGCGCATGCTCAGCTTCTAATTGTTACATTTATTATTTTCCAAGAAAGCCCCCAATGTGTTAAAATAAAAACTAGGTAGTTCCTGAATGTTTGGTCTGTGCTTCATGTCTCCTCTCTAACAATAGCTCATTTGTAATCTTGAGTGACATCACCTCCTTAATTTTATACCCAGCACTTGTTAAACCGGGATAATGTAGCATTGATCTTTTATGATACTTGTGAAGATTAAATTTATTCATTTATTCATCCTAAAAATACTTATCAGGTGCCAGCTATGTGCCTGGCATTGGTCTAGGCACTGGATAAACAGCAATGAAGAAAACAGAAGAAAATCTCTACCTTCGTGACACTTAGCCACGTAGCTGAGAGATACTTTTTAAAAATCAGTAAGTAAAATGTTGGATATTAGAAGGCAGCAAGTGCTATGGAGACAATAAAAGAACAAAAGGGGTATAGAAATGGAGAGATACAATTTTAAATAGGTTGGTGTGAGGGACCCCCCATTGAGAAGGTGATGGAAAGGATGCCGATACGTATCTGGAACACAAGAGTTTCCTACTGAGCAGCCAGCTAGTACCAAGGTCTTGTGTTTGAGGAATAGCAGAGTGGTCACCAGGCCAGACAGGATGGATTGCGCAAGAAGGAGAAGAGTAGAAGGGAAGATCAGAGACTGTGATTAGGAAAAGAACATGGGCAGGTGGTGGGTATAGAGCTTTGCAGGCTGTGAAGGAGACTTTGCCTCCTCAGTTCATGAAGTGGATGCCACTCAAGGGTTTTGAGATGAGCAGGACAAAATGTGACTTCTTTTTTGTTTTAAACAATCTGTTGCCCATTGCCTTGAGAATAAATGAGATTTAACACACAACTTCTTTAGCACAGCATGTGGCTAATTATAAGCATTTGGTAATTAATAACTGCTGTTAGTATTGATAGCAGAAGTATCATCATTTATTTTGATATTGATACTCTCTGTCTCCTTTATCACCATGAGACAAATCCAAGGGTATAGATAGGAAGGAAGTATTAGACTTTGAGTCCTCTATCATCTGCAACCCAGTTAAATGAACCAGGGGCCAGTAAAGACAACATCTAGGGGATTCCATTCAAAGCATCGCCAGCTGCGTGACTCAAGCCTCACATGCTTCAGTCAAGTGACTCTTCAGATGTCCACCTGTTTCTTAGTCCAACATGTCCAGGCACAACGAGCCCCAGTGATGCAGAATCAGATGAAAAACATTTTTTTCTAGCCAGGCTTTTCTCCTGCAGATTTTTATTTCTTGTCATAGTTTTTCCTTCTTCTTCTAGTTTTCTCTTCTCCTCCCCCTCCTTCTCCTCCTCTTCCTCCTCCTCCTCCTCCTCCTCCTCCCCCACTTTCCTTGTTTTTGTTTCATCCTTGAGTGGTGCTCAGGTCATGGGCAGAAATAGATGACGATAGCTCTTTGCTCTTATAGAGGAAGCTTCTTTCCAGAACCTCAGAATGCCTCCTGACTTCTCTTTTCATCACACGTTCTGCGGTTTTCTTGACACATTCAGACTTTACACAGCACACACAATGAGACATAGATTATTGTTCTTCAAGACTTCACGATCTCTAGTTTGGGCCGTGTATTATATATGTTGACAGAAATGATATGGCAATTCTTTTTAAAGCTAGGATGGTTATTCAAGGATGATGATGTGTTTTTTCCAAAGCAGCAATACTAGCGGCATTTGTAATAATCAGATTCTTATCTGTGCAATGGATTTCCCAGTGCATGACCTTAAATCTATTTGCATGTCCTAGATCCCTTTACAGACACATGCACATATACAAGCATATGCTGTCACCAGATATTATTTTTCTCACATAATTTTTTCAAAAATCTGAATTTTTTGTCAACATTTATTAAAGTCTGGGATTTAAGGTTCTTCTTTTAAAAAATCAGAACATTTGGCATTCTTCTGCCCAAATTTCCCCATAGCAACCATCAGCTGGAACTGTAGAAAACAACCCAGTGGTTTTCAATCTTGGCTATACAATAGAATCGCATGAGGCACGTTTTCAAAATTCCCGATGCCTGAGCTCCACCACAGACCAATTAAAGCACCATTTTCAACAACAACGGCCAGAAAGTTTTACTGAGCACTTATTTTGTATAAGAGACTACCCTGCAGGGAGAGTTGGGTATATAAAATATATTCAAGTTGGGAAGATAGGACATGTATTAAAATAATGATAAACAGTCCATACCAGATATAAGTTACACTTAGTGCTGAGTGAACTAGATAAAATAGTGGTTCTTAAATGTTGCTGCATATTAGATTTTCTTGGGGAGATCTGAAAACACTGAATGCCTGTGTTGCACCCTAGATCAATTAAAATGGAATAGGGAGGGAGTAAAGGAAATCAGGCATCAGTCCTGTATTTTTAAAAAAGCTCTCTATGGGCTTCCAGGTATGTTTGAGAACCACGGACACAGAACAGTGCCTGCAAAACTTTCTTATGGACTAATGTCACCTAGAGATCTTGTTAAAGTGCAGCTTTTGATGCAGTAGGCCTGGGTTTCAGCCTGAGGCTCTACATTTCTAACAAGTTGCCTATAATGCTAATGCTACCAGCTTACCCCACTCACCACCCACATGGAGGCAAAAGTGTAGAGAACAGACTGTGCTACTTTTTGTTCTGTGGCCCTTGGTGGGTCATTTCTCTGAGCAGCCGTATTTCCAGATGTTAAGTGGGCACAACAGTTCCCACTCTTGAAGTGGTATTAGGTTAAATGCAATGATAAACATGTATAAAGTACCTAACACAGTAGAGAATCAATAAATCACTGGAATTTCAAAAAGAAAGGGGCTCTAGGAAGGTGTGCATGGCCTCCAGTCAATACCAAGAACTATGGGTCTCTAGTGTTCTCTGTAATGTGTGACTGAGTTTCACTATTAGTCCTTAAAAATGCTTACTTTTAGTTTGAATTTCCTTTCTGCCTTAATGCAAAATTGAAATTGACAGATTAGTGTTTACTTTCTCTATTCCTGCCCCTCTCTGAACAGTGGTCAGGAAGAGATAGCAGAAAGAATGGATGGATAAAGCCAAAGTCACACTGAAAGCTATAACTATACCTTTGTACATATGCAAAAAAATAGCGCTCGACTAAAATATCGTTTTTAAAATTTAAATACTTTCCACTTCCATGTCATGTCAGTGTTTCTAGTAACAGAAATGACAGGCATTTAAGGAAAATTGTAGAAAAAACTTGAATTGTTAAACTGATGAAAAAATTATCTGGTTTCCTATTAATAGAACATGCAGTGGTTTTCTTTGGCACACTCACATGGAGAGGTGGGCATCTGTGTCTCCTTACCTTGCACTTGAGCAGGTTTGTGACCTCCCTGACTCGCAGAATACACCAGAAGAGACTACAGAATTTCTGAGGTTGGGCCCTTGCAGGCCATAGAGTGTGTCTCTTGTTGGAACACTTGGTTTTGGGGCCTGAGCCACCATCTAAATTCCATTTATTGGAAGCTGCCATATCTTGGTACTGGAGAGGGCATGTCTAGATACTCTGGGAGATAATCTCAGCTGGTTCTCAGCCTTCCTGCATCCCTGCCATGGTTTCCTACAAGTGGATGGAGCCATCTCATACTTCGGACCAGCTACCAGCTGGTCATCAGGAGTGCCCTCCATTGACACTATAAATACTGAAGAAACGCTCAAGCCATCCCTGTTTGAATTCTTTGCCCATAAAAGCATGAGATGTAATGAAAGTGGCAGTTGTTTTAAGGTACTATATTTTGGAGTGGTAGATAACTAGAACAGGAGATCTAGTTTTAATTTTGGTATGAGTCGTGTTCATTCTTTCACTTGTGTAAAAGAGTGGGAGGGAAGTTGGGAGAGTATAAAGAACATTCAGGAGTCAAGAGAGTTTTGTTTTATTTTGATGTCATTTCTTCCTAAATTAATCTGTATAATAATCTGATCTTGAAATAGTAAGGAATTTTTTTGAAGCAGGCTTAACTGGTTCAGTGGCTTCTGAAGTTTATATTTAAAACTGTGTGAATTGACAAAAACACTATGGTGAAAAGAGGACAAAGAAAAGGGCCCAGTCTTACTTAGATGTTAAAATACAAAATAAGGCAAAGAGAATTGAAATAAATTCATACCAGCCCAGGAATAGATAAATGGGGACAAGATATAACTAAATATTTAAGGGAATTTGGTGTTTGATAAAGATTATATTCAGAATAATAAGAAAGGATAGATTATTCTTTAACTAATGTCAGATCAACTGCTTATTTGGGAAAAAATAATGATGTGGAATACATGGCCATTACTTATGTCAAAAGAAATTCCAAGTGAATCAAATATTCCAACTTAAAAACAAACCATTAAAGTACCAGACACAGTTTTTAAAAATAACTCTGGGGCACATACTTTCTAAGCAAGACACAAAACCCAAAAGCTATAAAATAAAGGACAGCCGTGTTATATTTGACTGTATAATAAGCATTTTGGGGGGTTCTGGGGCTCTAACTCAGGGCCTTGCACTTCCTAGGCAAGCGCATTGCCACTGGAGCTAAATCCCCAGCCCCTAGCATTTCTTTGTGGTTAGAGAATAACATCAGCAAAGTAAAACACAAAACTGAACAATATATTGGTAACACAAATGACAGGTATGGTTCAGTTAATTACTATATAAAGAACGCTTATGAATCCATAAGAAAAAAAAGACCAATAATCTAATAGTAAAACGTGCAAACCACTCATTATTTCTCATGAAATAGTTACTGAGCCCCTATCAGGAGCCAGTTACTGTTCTTAGCTCTAAGAATACAGTACTGACTAAAACCAAGTTCCTGATCCTAACTTCCACTCTAAAAGACAGATACAAATGGCAGCAATGACAAAACAAATACATCCTTTTCAGGTGGTACGTCCTGCAAAGGAAACTAGTGCCAAGCCAGAGAGTAAAGACTGATAGGGGAATGCTTGCTAATGTAAAACTTTTCAGGAAAATAAGCAGTTAAAATGTATTCAGTCTGCACAGCATTGTTTATACTGTCAACCTGAAAGTATGTCATTGGGTAAGTGATCTAATAAACTCTAAATAGAGTAAATACAGCAGAGTACAGTGTAACCAATTTCAAAGAAGACGATCATTTTGAACATATGTTATAATGAAAAGAATTCAAATTAAGGGCCAAACAAAATAGCAAGGTAGAGTTATATTAACTTTCATCTGTGGAAAAAAGTATATATAGATGGATGTGCGTATGTGTGCAAGAATCATTTATAAGGCTGTAATAAGGTTTTACTGGTGATTGTCAGCTCTAGGGAGACTCATTTTCCATGGTATATTTGAGCTTTTTGAATTTTAAAATCATATGTATGTTTGAATTCTCCTTGAACATTAATGTTTTTCAAAATATACATATTCTAGTCCTGCTGCAAGTTTAAGACTCAGAAAATCACTTCACATTTCTCTACCTTGTTTTCCCCAACTGTAAAAAGAGAAATTTGAATGAAGTCATCTCTGAACACACCTTTCTGCCCTGTGATTGTGAATTTAAAATATTGGTGTTCTCTTTATAAAACTAAAAGAAAAAAACTAGAAGTAAAAGCACCAAAAAAATTGAGTTGGGACAACTACTCCTCTTTTTTAAAATTTCAGTCTTTAGGCCAGGTGCCTCTAAATACATAAAATCCTTTAATTTTGGTTACAGCATTGGTGATAGGCCACTGGAAATCATGGCTGGGCAGTGAAAATTGTCTGGCTATAAATCTCTCTGCGCTGTCGAATGGTAATCCATGTGGTATCAGAAGTTACCTTCTGATGTGGCCCTCTTGAAAGGAAAGGTCCTAAGACTGGTAGTCTGACCCGCTCTGTGGTGTGAGGAGTCTGACATGAGCACAATCCTTTTGCGTTTCTTCCTTCTTGTTAGCATATTCAGTTGACACTATCATATTTGACTGGTTCCTTCAAATGACTTTTTGTACCGAGAAATAGAGTGTTGCTGTAACGAATGACCAAAGCTGCAGAAGCAGCTTTGGAACCCGGTGATGGGTAAAGACTGAAAGAGTTTTGAGGTGCATGCTAGAAAGACAGGCATAAGGTATGACTCTGGCGTGATCGCATCATGGTCAGGAATAGAAATGGGGCTAGATCAGCAAAGACACTATCAGTCTGAGCTAAAAAGCCAGACAAAGCAGAACCAAATGAAAGGGGGCTGTTGGATTTATTGGCTTCCAGAGAACCAGACCATGGAATTATTCATCAACAAACCTGCACTATTCTTTAAGAAAAATGAAGGATCCTGAAGACAACTCAGAGGTCATGGGGAGCTCTGATGGTCACCACTTCGGTTTCCGGGCCAGACAGCCTCCCACCAAAGCTTTGGGGCCAGGACCAGGCTGCAGAGCCTTGCCCAGAGGCAAGACTGCCACTCCAGTGGGCCTGAAGGGCAGAGCATCAAACCAAAGGGGACTTACATTTTAAGCTTAAAATCTGATGAAGTTTTCTTTGCTAGATTGGTATTTGTGTGAGCTTATCACCCTTTCCTACTTTTCTGCTTCTCTTTTTTTGGAACAGGACACCTATACCCTGTCTGTTCTACCATTATGGTTGTTTTGTTTTGTTTTTAATTTTTTATTTTTACCAAGAACATGTATTGGTACATTGTATACATAATGATCATAATCAACATGGTTATTTTGTACCTGTACGTGATACATCTTGGTTTTCCCCCCCTTCCCTCCTTCCCCTCCCCTCCCTTCCATTCACCCACCCCTCCCTATTTGCAACAAGTGTAGCTACACTTTACCATTTTTTCCCCTTTCATCTTACTTTTCTTTTAACCTTCTTCTTTATCCCCCTTTTCCCTATCTAGTTCTCTCTTTTGAATACTATCTCTCTCTTTTTTTTTAACATAATAACTATTCTACCCCTTTATCCTTATTTACACTTATGGTTTCTCATATCAGAGAAACAATTCGATGTGTACTAATAAGTGTCTGATTTATTTCACTTAATAGTATGTTCTCAAGGAACATCCTACACCGCCATAAAAAAGGATAAACTAGAGTCACCATTATGTTTTAGAAGCACAAAACTTGTCTAGTTTCACAGGTTCACAGCTGGAGAAGAATTCTGCCTCAGGATAAATCACACCTCAAGTCTCACACATATCTTATTTAGATGATATTTAGATGAGAGTCCTGTACATACTAAAAGTACTGAGATTATAGACACTCCCCCAAGTACCCCAGGTGTTCCGTGTGTAGACATCCACCTTAAGCACATTCATTCCCTTCAGGCAGATGTAGTGAACCTCCCTTCCATTGGGCCTGACCGCTATTGGCCTTCCTTTCTGCTGTAGCCAGGAAGGAATGTCCCAGGAGTGTGGCATCTGCCCCCAGTGCTGCTCCAGGACAGGTGCACCACTGTCTAAAACACTAAGCTGAGGTAATTAAGCATCTTGTGACCACACAGACTCCAGCTTCCTGGTCCACCCAGCATGTAGTCAACACTCTGATCTTCATTACCAGAGCTCCACAGCAGTGACTAGGAGTTGACTCCTGTGTCATGTCCTCAAGAAATAAATTTCCTTGAATTTATGGAAGCCAAAAAAAAAAAAAAGAAAGTGGTGTCTCTGTACCATTACATATCTGTCACCCACCTTCCCGTCTTTCTAGCCCTCATTCCTAAATGCCAGAGCATGTATTCATAAGGACAGACTCTTATGTAACTACAGCACGGATGTCAAGCCTAGGAGTTCAGCATTGATAGGTACTATTATCTAATTGACAATTTGTACTCAGATTTTGCGAATTGTCCCATAGTGTCTTTGATAACAATTTTTTTTCCCAATTAGGAAAAGTTCCAGGATTTCATGTTGCATTTAATTGCCATGTTCATCAGTCTCCCTCATTTGGAAAGAGTTTTTCAGCCTCCTTTGCGTTTCTTGACCTTGACATTTTTGGAGGGTACAGGCCGATTACTTAGTAGAGGGTCTCCTGTTTGGGTTTTCGATGTTTCTTCTGTGTTAAATTCAGGTACTGCCTTTTTGAAAGGAATGCCACAGGAACAGTCGTGGTTCCTTCTCAGTCCAGCACGTCACAAAGTACATGATGTCACTTTATTCACTATTGATGATGTTAGTTCCCGTCACTTGGTTAAGGTGCTATCCACCAGGTTTTCTCATTAAAATTACTATTTTCTTCTTTGCAATAAATATATATTATTTTAGAAGAAATACCTGGAGACTCTACAAATCTTTTTTCTACTCCAGTTTTTACCCAGTATCATTGACATTCAGTGTGGTTTCTTTATCTCATAATCACTGGTGTATTTATTAATTGGCATTCTACTCTGAGGAGGCGCTGCTCCTTCTCCTGTATGTGTGTATGACAAGGTGTATAAATATCAGCTTGGGCTTATGGAGAAATCTTTCACCCCCGGATCTTGAGACTTCTGTGATCTCATCCCTCAAGAAACACTGAGGATCAGCCAGAGCTTCCATACAATGGGCTTGGAGCTGCCTGGGAAGGAGTTGTGGGAGGTGAGTGGACAGGAAAGTCTTCACAGTCAAAGGGAATTTGTAGTCTTGTTTCCAAACCAAACCCTTTACTTAACCTGGAAATTTGGGCTTGCTCCACCTTTAAGCGTGGATTGACATTATAATCCTTTCTTTGAAAACAGAAATCTAGACAGACAACAACACTGATCGCCTCTCCTCTCCCTGTCAGACTCCGTCTTTGTCCTCCTGTGTGGACTCTCAGGGGGCCCAATGTCAGTTACAAAGTAAGGAGCAAATGTTTCAGCCTAAAATCTGAAAGATGTTCCAAGATATTTAAAATTTTATCTTCCCATTCATCACAGGCAAGAAAATGCAATGGGTCGATCCTAGACCTAAAGCCTTGATGCTTGTTATATACCTGGTAGAGTCTCCAAAGTAAATATTTTTCTGTGAAATTTGTGAAAGTATTGAAATTCTCCTACCCTGATCTGCTCTATTAAATTTTCTTTATTTAAATTAAGGGATTTTTTAAAAATTTGATTAAATAACTCACTACTAAAAAGTTTTACAAGAGTTTTTCTCTATTTTGTTTTGTTTTTACCGTCCCCCCCCAAAAAAAAAAAAATGGTAAAACTGATCCACCTATATTTTTCATCCCTGCATCTGCCAGTACAACCCTGAGCCTTTGGTGATGGCCCATATTGCCTACATGATTCAGTAAGGGGACAAAGTAACTGGAAACCACATGAAAAATACAGATGTTTTATTTAGCTTGTGTGCTGGTATGGCCGCTACCTCACAGTGACTAGTCTTACGGTCCTGGCTTGAACATAGCAGTCTCGTTTCTTTGTACTGTTTTTATTTCCTTTTCAAGCATCTCTAGCGATTACTCTGTTGCTGTCTTTTGCCTGTACCCAGCTAGACAACATTAGTTCCCTAGATTCAGCAACTATACCAAGGGAATTCATGACTCTGTGACATTTTCACTGACTGTGTGGGCTTTCAGCTAGTCCATCTCAAACTTTAATGATATTTATAGAACACAATTTCAAATTACTCCACATGACAAAAATATGTATAAGGAATAGAGTGTTTCTGGTAAGAGTTCTCTGAGATTGGTCTCCCTTCATGCAAATATACACAGAAGGTTTTGAATCCATGTTGCGCTTTTACTTTACATATAATTCACTGATGCATAGTCTTCCTGTTAGCTGTGTTGAGCTGAAAAATTTGACTCCTTATGTTGTGCTTAGAGAAAAGATGGATACAGTTTCATCTAAATATTTGTGAATCAATAAATGAACAAGTTAGAACTTATAAAGAAATGTGCTGTGTCATGACATGTTTAGAAGGATCTTCTATTTATCTGTTAAAACAACCCATGCTTTTAGTGGAATTTCTGAAAAATGAAGAAGAATTTTAATGCTCACTCTTATTTTCACTAGCCATTTAAAGTTCCTCTTCACATTTTGGAGTGTTTCTTCCAAATTGTTTCCTATGCATAAGTAATATATACTTAAAATATGATTCCAGTTATACTTTTATATACAGTTTTTCATCCTGCTTTTTATATGTAATGTTTTATAGTGGTGGTTTCTTACCTTGTGCATTTGTAAGCATTGTTTTAATGGTTGTTGCATGACTACTTTTCAGTGCCCTCCTCGGCTTGGAACCGTAGGCTGCTTCTGATTTTACTCTAAAGCAAATGCTCCTGTAGACATCTGTGTATGTAAATCTTAGCCTGCATCTGTGGCCACTGATCCATTCAACCCTGTTACATTCCTCATCTTTTTTGACTAAAGAAATGACCAGCCACAACCACATCCCTTCTTTCTCCCCAAGCCTTGCACTCCAAAGAGCAGCATCAATGAACTGGACCATGGTGCTTGGCCCAAAACATGTCTGCCTTTCTTTGAGTGTCAGCAATAATCCAAGCTCGGCACTTGGCCCAAAAGTGACCCAAAAATCTTTTGTAGGGAAAATTTTGTTCAACTGGACCAAAGGAAATGTTTCTTAAATAAAAGTTTTGTTAAAGTGAAATTTGTTCCTGTGTTAGAGAGATAAGGTTTATTCTCACATGCCTAAGCTAGTTGCTACCAGCATGTTTGCTAGCTCTTCTGTAGATGCAGTTTCAATGGCCTGCAAAAGACTTTACACCCTGAAAAGAGAGATAAAGGAAACTCAAGACCCTGAACTCATTTATCACAGTGATGCACATAGATGCTCACACCACTCTTCATTGTCAGTTGCAGGACCCTTTGTTCCTCTTTCAAAAGATGTCTTTGTGTTTCTCAGAATGAGCTGGCACCCTCTCTCCCATCTGTCGGAAATGCAAGAGAACTTCATGGAAAGCAGGACTATATATGGTTCCCTGTGAGGTTAGAGGTCAGCTCCATTCACTTAGTCCCAGTCACCATCTGTTCTCGTGTGTCCTGGCACTGCACACCTTGTAGGCGTTGAGCTTCCCATTCCCGGAGCCTTGGGACAGGTTTTTCTCTCCTGGCTCTGCTCCAGCTAATTTACTGTGCAACTTTGAAAGTGTGTTTTATAGACTTGCACTGGAAAAGATTAAAACAACTTATAAAGATACATACACCATAATACATTGGTAGGAATTAGAACAGAGTATTGAGAAAGCAAAGGAAAACACGCTAGACACTAACAGCAATCTGGGGGGTAGGCTGATATGCAAAATGCCTACCGTTACTCATTCAGTAATTTTTTTATTGAGTACCTTGCATGTGCCAGGAACTCTAAAGACAGTGTTTTTAAATTCAGTTGCACCTTATTAATGGTCTATGAAATCATCCTAGTGAGTGACTAGGATGGATTTGGGTGTGTAGGCCAGAACAGAATAGAAAGTACCAGAGAGTATTGCACAGAGCAAGGGCATGATTTCCTAAAATGTGTGTTTTGGATTTATGTGTGTATTATTTACATATCAAGTCATTATACAGAATGAATATCTTTTTGTGTCCATGATAAAGAAAATTTGGTACCTACTGTTCTAAGAGTATAGATAAATTTATGGCTGAGTGTTCTAGAGGCCAGGGCAAAGAAAAGAAACTGATCAGTTACACAATTTTTGGCACTGATCTCCTACAACTATATGCAAGAAAAACATTATTATTCTTCACAAAGAGAAAGAAATGAATAACATACTGAACAATCGCCACAGCAGTGTCAGACAACTTAAAGTTGCTTCTTTTTGCTTCCTTCCTTCCCCTGCCCCATGCAGAGTGGCAGAATCACTCTACAATCTGTAAGATGTCTGAAATTCACCCTAAGACATGTTTTAGGTCCTACCACAGTTCCCTACTACTTATGTCTATGTCCTGATGTGTGATAAGTAGGAAACACACGTGTGATATTTCTTAAATAAACTTACTTATTAAAGTAGTATATGCATTTAGAGGTGTATGCAGATTACTAACATACAGCTTGCTAAGGTTCCCCAAAGTAAATACATCTACTGTGGCAAATGATTGGACTGTTAAACATGTGAATTGTGTCTAGCTTCTGGTTATTATGAAAAGTATAGCTGTGGACGTCTTCAAGCTGGTTTTTTGATGAACCTGTCTACACATTTCCGTTAGGTTTGGGAGTAGAATTGCTCATTCACAGCATACGTATATTTAACTTTAGGAGATATTGTGGGACAGTTAAAATGATTACACTCCTACCTGCAAGGTATGAGAGTTCCAATTTCTCCATATCTTCATCACCAGCTGCTGGCAATATTTTTAGTGTTAGCCTTTCTGGTAGGTGTGTATAGATACTTCATTGTGTTTTTAATTTGTACTCCCCTGATGAATAAGGAGGTTGAGAACTTTTCATAAGCCTGTCTTTTCTGATTGATTTGTAGAAGTTCTCTATATTTTCTGTATATAATTTCTTTGTCAGTCATATGTATTGCAAATATTATTTCCCACCTTTTCCCTCTCATAATAGTTTCTTTCAGTAAACAAAAGTTCCTAATTTTTTTTAAATTTTATTTTAATGGTACATTTTAGATGTACATAGTGATAACATTGATCATAGGGGATTTGTACCTGTACATGATATAGCTTGTTGCTTCTTTTTTTCCCATTCCCCTCCCCTCACCCCCTCCTCCCTCCCTATTTACAAAAGCTTTGTTTCCATCCTTTCCTAAAAGTTCCTAATTTTAGTATAGCCTCATTTCTTATTTTTTCCTTTACTATTTGTTTCCTTTTTAGCTTTATTTATCCTTTTCCTTTTGTTAATGCTCTTTGCATCTACTTAAGAAAACTTCATTTAGTCTTAAAAAATAAATATTCACCTGGGTTATCTTTTTGAAGTTGTGTTTTGCTTTTAACATTTAGATCAGCAGTCTCTCTGTAGTTGAGTTTTCAGCATCATGTAAATTAGGGAGCAAATTCTTAAGTGTGGATATCCAGTTGACCCATCACCATTTATTGAGAACACTGTGTTTTCTCACTGCAATGCAGTGTTATCTTTAACAGTCAAGGATGTGTGATAACTAAATTCGTCCACTGATTGGTTTAGCATAGTTCTGGTTATGGATAATTGGAAGGCCCACCCTATGTGTGTTTAGCACCAATCAGTAGGCTTAGCCTGGATGGCATAAAAGGGAAAGGGAGACTCGCCGCTTGTTGTCTCCTGCCTGCCTTGCTGTGGACTGTTTCTTCTCTGCCACGCCCCTCCGCCATGCTGCCCTGCCTCGGATCCAGCCAACTGTGGACTGAAACCTCTACAAACTGACCTAAACTCCTGTAATTTGTGAGTGTCAGATATTTTGTCCCAGCAAGGAGGAAATAACTAAGCCAGATGACATCTCTATGGATTTGTTTCTAGTCTCTTTTGAGATTTTTTTTAAATCTCTTTGCATATCCTTTTCTCAGTAGCATACTGTTTTAATTAATGTAGGTTTATAACACTATACCTAGTAAAGTCCTGTAACATTCTTCTCCAATTTTACTTTGACTATTCTTTTCATTGTTCTTCTACATAAATTTTAGAATTATAGTAGTTTACAGATTTCCACCAACATCCACCCCAACTGCTGGGATTTCAGAGGGACTATATTGAATCTATATACTAATAGAAGGGGAATTGACATCTTTACAATATTGAGTCTTCCAATCTTTATGTCTGTAAGGTTTTGTAATTTTCTATGTAGAAGACTCATGTTTTTTAAATTTATCATTTTAAGTATTTGATTTTTTTATGCCACGTAAATGGTATTGTTACATAAATTTTATTTTCTAATAGATTTTTGTTGGTGTATAGAATTCCAATTGAAATGAATATTGACCTTGTATCCAATGACCTGGTTTCATTCATTTATTAGTTTTAATAATTTCTCCATGAAATATTTACATCTTCTT